>JAPMOR010013157.1:0-24182 GCA_026543865.1 Argiope aurantia
TGTCTGTTTATGGTATTTTGGTGTTTTTTGTTATTGTATTTTTACTTATTAGTGGTTTTTCTTCCAATTGGTTGTTTTGTATTTTCCTTTCTGTTAAAATGGTATATCTCTTAGGCCTAATTCAGGGGATTTTCGGGTCACGAAGGAATCATTATTAGACGTAATGTCTGAATTTCCTTAACAGAAAAAATCCCTTTTTTGAATCCCTGCCTGAGGGTGACCCTTGAAAAAGTCTTCAGGCCGGATTCTTCCTTTTTTAATCTTTTTTTAATATTTTTATTTGGTTTATTTGTTTTTCCATTTAACTTGATTTTTATACTTTTGTATCAGTTCATCTGTGTTTTAGAAGTAGCTGCATTTGCGCTCTCTTAATACTATGAAGTTTTTACCTGTTCCATTTTTGGTTTTGTTTGAATAGATTATAATTTTTGTTGCGATTTTGAAATTGTTTTGCTTTCGTTTTCATTTTAGTTTAGTTTTCAAACTATTTCTTGCTTTAGATTGGTTATATATATATATATATATACATAAAGCAGACACATTAAAAATTTAAATTTATAAAGTTTAAAATTGTTTCAAGATTATCAAGCTTACGAGATTCATGTGAACCAGCTCTTCATGAATACAAATGTATCTCAGTAGGCTCGAATGGGTTAAGAAGCAATTTATATAGACAGTTTAAGTGAATTTGATCTAAATTGAAAAATTATCAGTATTTTTGGAACAGATAAAAGCTCATATAAACCAAAGTTGTAATAGCACGCTTTTTTGTATAAGCTATTACTTTTGTTGTAACAATTCGATTTTGAAACAAAATCGTTTTATATGTAAGCATAAATTATTCATTTCTTATTAATAAAAGGAATTTTTAAGCTTTTTTATACATTTTTTTTGTATATACATTGAATATCTGTTTTTTGTATTCTCACCTTCTAAACGTCTTTCGCTACACCCCGCTCCATTAAAGTTTTATAAATATGTCTACTACAAAACCTGAGCCGATCGCTGTTGTTTCTCATCATTCTGTATTTGCACTAACTAATACATATGTTTATAAATAAATACTTGTATGGATGAATATAAAATATAATGACAGTATACTCTAGTACACTTTTCATCCCTAAAGTAATTGAAATTCAAGATGCACAGAAATTGCAGGCCAGTATCCCCCCCCCTTAGAGAGAATGTGTTTCTTATAAAGAAAAAACATATTACTTTCAATCCGTCTGATTTTTTGTTTGTTTGTTATTTAGCTCATTTCTCCAAATATTATAAAATTCAGGAATAGATTCTAATTCAAGATATCCAGTGATCATAGATGCAGAGTTAGCTGTCTGCCAATCTTTGCAAAAATTTTCATTGTCATACTAGTAATACTAATTTGTTTCATTGAAATTGTTTGAAAATAGTTGGCTGAGAAATTTGTAATATAATCTGGCTATATATTTTTTGTTAATAATTTATAATAACAACATTAAATAAATATTTTTCCATACAAAGATAACAATTATTATTTTTTTAACTTTCTTATATCCAGAATATACGCAGAGAGAATATTGCAATAGTCAAAAAATTCAATGTCGAGATTTTGATGAATTTTCAAGTATTAGATCTCAGTTGAGCTCGAAAAACTATTCTTTAGAATTATGTCTGTCTGCTAATCTGTTCTGAGCAGGATAGCTCAACGAAACGTAAGAAATTTGGTATGAGATATTTACACTATAAGAAATCCATAAAATAACCCTGTCTGTATGTCCATCTATGTGCATGTGAACATGATAAATCAACAGTATAAAGAATTAGATAGATAGATTATGGCATATGATTTTATATCTAGAATTATAGAGCAAATTTTGGAACAACTCTGTAAATCGATTGGAGAAACTAAACGTTTGTGAACTCAGTCGAAAAAAAAAACTTATACAAGAAAATTTAGAGTATAATAAGAAATATCCGATTAAGCTAGATTAGGTTAAGCTGTCTGATTGTTTATTCATATCTTTGTAGCGGAGATTCAGAAACGCAACAAGCTAAATTGATGAAATTCTGCCTACTTTCTTAATACAAATTGTAGATATATATATATATCAATTTTTAGACGCAGTCGGTAAGAAGTAAAAAGCCAAAAAAATGCATTCTCATTTTTTTTTATTATTCTATGAAGATTAACCCAAAACTTTCCGGAATGAGCGATTAAAATATAAGTCGGAAAGAGAATATTTCCATGAGTAATAAATATGTCTTGATACGCAAATTATTTTATAAAAATTAACAGAAAATTAATCTTGTAATAAAAATAATCTTTGCCTACTTTCATATATGATTTGTCTGTAATAAATTAACTGCACAGAAATTAAAATGAATTGTAATTATAATAAATTTGTAATTATATTCAATTACAATTATTTTCTAGATAGTAGCATCGAAAGTTACATATCACGGCGTTTAATTTAAATGTTTTTCTGCAAGCTCATGCTATTTTGTTTTAACGAAAGAAATATATTACTCTAAAACTGCTTAGACTCTCTGAGATTTAAAAAAAAATTGCTTTGTCGTGATTTTTAAAAGGCCTTAACGAATTCAACTGCTCTTCTTCCTTTGCGCGAAGTCCGAAGTTTCGCTTTCCTTTTCACTACAAGAGCCGTTCATTTTCCATTTCCAGTCTACTTTCTGTAGGTAAAAGGGGACTTTTTTTAAAATAAAAATAATAATTAGAAAATAAAAAAAGGTTTATTTTGGAAATTTATGAAGTCTAAAAAATTTTATCAATTGCGAATTTCGTGCAAGTGGAAAGAAGTCGAAAGAGTGATAAGTAAAATGTATATATATGAACTATTTCGTCGTTTCTTTTCATGCTTGTGAAAATATTTTTTTCACAATTTACGTTTTTCTTACATTATAGTTTTGTATCTAGATATGACTTGCATTTCTTGAGAATTGTAACCATATATTTATTATTGTAAATTTTTATTCTGTCTTCAGACATACAAGTATATACTCAAGGAATTTATGCTTGTATTGATAATTCATATAATGTTTTCCTTCGAAATGTCTTGGAATGTGGATCAATTGTACTGAATTTAACGATACTGGGGAACTATGAAGCAAAGTCACTTTCGACCATCCTTAATATTCTACCTAGGTAAAAAAATAAAAATTAAAAAATAATAAAACATAATAAATAAATAGTGAAATTAGGAATAATTTACTTTTTTGTAAACTGCAAATTCTGTTTGGTGCTTTACTTTCAGGAAAAAAAATTAATTAAAAAAATCTTATCAATGAAAATAAAATATTTTATTATTTTTGCATGAACCACGCCTACATTTTCTGTTAATGCGATATTTATTTTTAAAATTATGCAGGCAAATTGTACAATGAATGGGATTTTATATTTCCTGCATTTAAATATGATAAAATTTAACTTAAAATGCGTGTAATATTTTTATTCTTTTATTTCCTTTTCCATAATAAATTTTGAAATATTCAACAGAATGCATAAAAAATAATTACGAAGAACTGTTCCCATGTATTAAGAAATAAAGGAAAAATTATATGAATGAAAGTGAGGTTTGATAAAAGAACAGTGTTTATAATGATTAGGAGATACATGTAATGGAGATCTCTAGAACTCCGTTCTGTACATTTTTTTAAATAAATACTGTCTGATATTCCTAGATCTTAGGCCAAATAGCTGGTATTCTACATTTTATAAATGTGAGCCGATTTACAAGCATGCCATTTCAAAAATAATCATATATTCAAAAAGATTATGAAATTTCAATTTCGAATTAATTTTATCTATAATGTACAGTAACAATCTTCTGCATTTCAGTTTCAATTCAAATAATTCACAGCTAATAAATCTGAATTTCAAAATTCCATTTGATCACTTCTTTATAGACTCAGTGAGAATTTCTGGGATTCACAGTGAGAATTTTGCATAAGTATTTAAATTTTTCTCTTGAATTTTTTTGCATACAAATTTATAAAATGTTTCTCAACACTATTCCTTATTTATGCTGTTACTTTGTATTGCTTTTATATTTGATTTTGTTCATTATTTTGGCTCTTTATTGATTTATTTCAATTGCTTTGTGAATATTATTTTTATAAATATTTTAATTAGAACTTTACATCAGAACTCATTCTGTAACGGACATTTCAACTTGACAAATGTAATTTTTCTTTGAAAAGCCTCATTGCGGTCGTGATCTTATGTTTCTATTTCTTTCTTTTTTTTTTTCAGTTGTAGACATTTCTAATATTATTTCAAAATGATACGGTTCACTTTCTCTGCTTAAACATTTGCCCATCGTCACGAATTCGGAATTTTCACGATTCTAGATGCAGAATCATACAGACCCGTACAATAATAATACTGCTTTTATCATTAAAGAAATACCGACTACTGGCTTTTTAACGCACCGCATAATTCAAAAAACTATCATTACTTTCTTGATAATCCTATTTCAGAGAATAATACAAACAATCATTAAATTCGTCAAAATAGCTGTAAAGTACAGTATTACAGTGCATTAATAAAGTACATTATTGAGATTTTTATATGGTTTTGTATTTGGTACCATGATTCTTTATATTGTTTTTGACTGTTATCGCATCAAACGTCATTAAGAATGATGACATACCGCTTCTCAAATCGTAAAGTTTCGCAGTGTCGTTTCAGTTAAGTGAATAAATAAAATTCTGTTATTTATAAATTTGTTTGATAAGTTCGAATATAAGAAACTCTTAGGCCATTAGCGTTTGGGTTAATAAACTATAAAACACCTTTCGATGTTTCAAATATGAAACTTCTAAAGAATGCGAGTTATGTTGAAAACCATATTTCGATTTTAAAAATAATTCAGACTAAAAATTAGTACATTTGAACTTTATTTAGAAGTAGCTGAAGAATACTGATATAGTGTAATATGCAATGTTGTTTAAGTTTAATGAAAAACTAAAATTATATTATTTATTTACTTGTTTAGGTTCTATACATTTTTTAATAAATACTTCCTGACATTCATAAATATTACGCCTAATAGCTGGGATTCTATATTTTATAAACATAACCACATTTACAAGCATGTCATTTCAAAAATAATCGTATATTCAAAAATATTTTGATATTTGAGTTTCGATACAAATTTTTCTATAATGTTCAGTAACAATCTTATGAATTTCATTTTCAAATAATTTACAACTAATAAAGCTGAATTTTGAAATACAGTGAAATAAATTGTGTATACATAAAAATAAAAACTGTAGTGAAATAAATTCGTGATTACTTCACTACAGACTCAGTGAGAATTTTTGGGACTGTTTCCTTGGCAATAGAATGTTTTCTCTACATATATTTGCATATTTAGATTTTTTTTTCTCTCTTGACCCTAAAATTTTGCACAAGAATTTTTACTTTTCCTTGAATTTTTTGCATACAAATTTATAAAATGTTTCTCAACACCATTCCCAATTTATGCTGTTACTTTGTATTGCTTTTATATTTGATTTTGTTCTTTATTTTGTCTCTTTATTGCTTTATTTCAATTGTTTTGTAAATATTCTTTTTATAAATATTTTAGTTAGAATTTTACATCAGAACTCATTCTGTAACCGACATTTCACCTTGACTGATGTAATTTTTCTTTGAAAAGCCTCATTGCTCCTATGATCTTATGTTGCTATTTGTTGTCAGTTGTAGACATTTCTAATACTAGTTCAAAAGGACACGATTCACTTTCTCTATTCAAACATTTGCGCATCGTCATTGATTCTGAATTTATACGATTCTAGATGCAGAGTCATACAAATCAGTACAATTTTCACATTAAACTGATATAAACTAGCTTTTGTAACACACCGTATTATTCTAAAAGCTTTCATTACTTTTTTGATAATTGTATTGTAAAGATTAATAAAAACAGTCATAAAATTCGTCACAAAAGTAGTAAGGCAGATTATTTACTGAGATTTGTATGTGTTATATTTTTGGTAGCTATGATTCTTTATGTTAGTTTTGACTGAAATCACATCAAACTTCATTAAAAACAATGACGTACCATTTCTCAAAATAGTAAAGTTTCGCAATATAGTTCGCAATTCGTTTAAGTTAAGTGCTTAAATGAAGTTCTATTATTTATATACTTGTTTGATAAGTTCGAATATAAGAAACTTGCTTAAGCCATTAATGTTTGGGCTATTATACTACAATACACCTCTCCATGTTTGAAAGATGAAACTTACAAAGGAATTTAATTTATGTTTATTGCTCTTTTTGTGTTTCAAAAAGAATTCAAACTAAATATTAGCACATTTAAGCTTTATTTAGAGGAGTACTTTTAAATAAAGCTTAGCATAATTTATATTAACTATATATTATGCTATTGTAATATATAAATTAACTATATATTATTACTATTTATTATCACCTAATAATTAGTAACAATAGAGACTGAATAATTAAGAAAGTAACTATGCATGATATGTTTTCCGAAAGGCCAAGCAGGCCGGCTTCGACATTTTTAATAAATATGGCTTAAAATTATTTATCGCCTTTTCGTTACAAGATGTGATGATCTGAACTACATAAAGAAGATTTGTTTAATTTTAGTACTTACTTTATATTGAATACTTTTTTTTATATTCGTTACGAACTCTAAAATGACTCATTATCGCACCCACGCATATTCTTATATCCAGTCGAAACATTGAATTGCTTTCATGTTTCTGTTTGTTTTTCGTGTCCTCTTTTTTTATTATTTTTTCCATTGTTTTTTGATTCTATTTTATTAACGGTCTTAGTTCGAAATTTTCGTCTGAGCTCATTCTGTATCCAACATTTCCCCTTTGGCTCTGTACATTTCTTTTTCTTTTTCTTTTTTTTTTGTTTGAAAAGCCTCAATGCGCATATTTATCATTAGTTATAAATATTTCTAATATATCCTCAAAAAGACATGATTCACATTTTTTTACTCCCGCGATTGTACATCCCTCTGTTTGGGAATCTTCAATATTATTAAGACAGTATAATTAGCAAAACTGGACATATCTTTTTTATGAGCGGTTGGCCAATCAGAATGAGGCGAACTTCCTGACGTATCTAACTGCTCTATGCTTCTATCCATTCCACATGAGGAGAGCCCTGTTGACGTAACTTATTTTACTCTGCTGTCCAGCCAATCAACGATCGGAGAGCGAAGAATATTGGGAGATGGCGGGAAGCTGACTAGCATTTCAATCGCAACAGTTATTCTTATGGGATGGGCGAATCTATCGCAAACCTTTATTCTCACAGGTAAAAGCATTTGAGCGAGAGGAGCACCCAGGATAAGTGTTGTCGTTTAAATGCTGAGTTGTCGCTCAATTGTCGCTTTCATGGTTCAATTGAATAATTGTTTTTCGCTGAGCACCAGAAAAAAAAGTTGTCATTGCTACATGTAAATATCTTTTTGTTGTTGTTGTTAAAAACAAGTTTGTTAAATAGTGAGTGAAAAAAAATTAATTTTAAATTTCCTTCTATCATAATCTATTTTTTAATCGCTAGCTCTTATCTTTGTAAATGTTGTTTTGCAGTTTACTAATTTGTTCTTGTGATGCATTTTATAAATAACTCATATAAATTTTCAGAAACGTATAAATTACATTGTGAATGAAGAGGTAATGTGATATATTGATAGTTAAGCTCAATCATATATAAAATAAAAATAAAACAAATCATTATCCATTTCATACATGTTGATTTTTATTTGGCCATTTATATTATTCTTATGCTTTGTAGTTTTAAGCAAATGCATGTTAAATTCTGAAATGAAATTGTGAATAACTGAGTGGGATAAACTAACAGGAATTCATATTTGTAATCATTGAATTTAAATAACACATTTTATGAGTAGAAGATATATAATTAAAGATTAATGATATAGGTCATCTTTATTTTTTAAAAATAAGCGAAACCACATTAACACAAATTAAGAAAAATAATTTTTTAAAGTGCTAATTGTAAAAATAACTTGACATCACAAAGTTTATTAACTATTCAGGGAAATCATTTCTTTATCTATACTTATAATAAAGCTCAATGTGTGTGTGTGTGTGTGTGTGTGTGTTGGCGCTATACAGGCCAGACCATTCAACCTACAGCTACCAAATTTGGCACGTGTATACCTTGGAGGCCGGGAATGTGCACCTGGGGGTTATTTTTTCGAATTTTTAACTAGAATTTTATTTATTTAAAAATTAAGCGAAATTTTGACGTGTAAATTTCACACAAAAAGTTACAATCTCTATATATTTTATAAAGTAAAGGACGCCATACTGATTATGTTCTACATGAGCCTTGGTACCCTAATGTTTTGGTTCCATTAGCACCAATATGTCTCCATATGAAAACTTTTTTTTTTTTTTTGCCTAATGTGTATTACTGGAATTTAGCTTCGTTCAATTTATTAGTATTATTGCAGATGCCTCCAAACAGAGAAAGTTATTTTGTGATCGGTTTAATTTTATAAATTTTTTGAAATGTGGTGAAATGAAGTTTTAAGAATTCACATTAAAAAATAAAAATGGGAACAAATAACTTGCAAATAAATTATAGTAAGGAAAGAATTAATTTTACTTGTTCAATCATGCAGCAGTCATTGTTCTCATGCTAAGGAATATGAATATAATATCCTGAAAAGTCTACTGTTAAATAACAAGATAATGCTGAATTTTGAATGATTCGATAAAACTCGGAAAAATAGAAATGTAGCCAAATATCAAGTGCCAAATTCTAATTCGTTTGACAGTGTAATATAAATAATTAAAAAGTGAACAAATGAATTAACATATGAAATAAAAACTAAAGAAAATAAATAATACATAGTATCGTATTACTTCATAATTTTTAACTAAACTTCAATAAAATCACACTAAGTGGTTTGGAGTGATGAAAAATAAAATGTATTAATTGTGAACTTTATACAGCTATAAAATGTAAATAAATGCGTTCATGGTAATTCTTTTCAGATTGTTATTTTGTTTCACAGATTCATATTTGCAGTGTTTGGGAATAAAGTAATGCTGTCTTCTTCTTCTTGTGAATAATTGCAATATTTATTAATTTGTTTGAAAAATTTTGGTTGGTTTTATTGTAAGTAACCGAGGATAAATATTTGTGTCCTTTTTTTACGCTCTTCTGCTCTTTTATCGTTCGTGAAAGGACGCTAGTCCGTCAGCGCTTCCAGCGCTTCTTTTACATAAATTAAGCCTTCCGGTTATATATATATATATATATAAGAGAACAGATTTCTTAATTTGTATATTTACGAAAGGCATTACCTGAAACCTCCGAACCACCAACAAACCAAAATATCTCTAAACAAAGGAAATTCGCACCAGAAAAGAAAAGTACAAAATCAAACTTATTGCCAGGGAATGAATTTATTCCTTACTGAAATTTATCAGAGAATATTAAATACATATTAAATATCTTCATTCGGGCATTAACAAAATAAATTTCTCTTTTTCATCAATACATTCTTGCAAAATTATCTACAGAAGGTTTAACACATTGTATAATTCATATTTCAACAATAGTGTAAATATAAGAATTAAGGTATCAATAATAGGCAATGAATCAATGAATATTTATTCAGTTTTTAGCTATATTCTACTAAAAATTCTTGCATGATTATTCAAAAAAAATTAACAAATTGCTCAAAGACATAAATGCATTCAAGTACTAGCAATCATAAAAAGTTAAGTATAATCTAAGTATGTACAGTGGCAATCACTGAAATGGTTATTTTATTGAATGAAAGAATTTTTGTTTTCAAATTAATGCATATTTATTTTAATTTAGGTTTCAGTTAAATATGGAAATGACTAGAAATTTTTTATGCAAGTAATATAATAAATGAGTTCTTTTATAGTTCATTTCATGGACTGGATAATGCAAAAAAAGATATTTACATAAATACTACAGATGATTTACAACTCTGTACTTTATTTGGTTAAATGTTACATACTATATTTTAGTTCATATATTATAATTATACCAAATAATCTAATGAATCTGTAGAACTTCAATTTTCAAGAATTGAGAACTTAGTGATAGCTCAATCAGAATTAATAGATATTTTATAGAACTTTTTTATTTAATAAACTAATAATAATAACATTCTATAAAATATTTATTGTAGTCAACTTTTTTTATTATTGTTACTGAATACAGCATAAGAAATGAAATATTTGTTTTAATTTAATTTACAAATAAATCTTAAATCTTTTAGGGCCAAAAATTTTTTTTGATCTCGGTAGAAATTCAGTTTCTCCATTGGTATATTGCATCTAATTATTAAAAAGTATAACGTTATAGCTTTATTAAAAACAAAGCATTGTGCAAAAGCTCATAATATATTTCATCATTTCAAAAACTTGATTTATGTTATTTGACTTTAAGAGGAGGAATAAACTTAAATAATACAATATATTAAAAGAATATCATGAAAACAGATACTTCCTCTTTTTATTAGTATTTATACAAAAATATATTGATTTCATTGAGATGAAATATTATATTCTGTAATTTTAGACTATTTTTTAACAAAAAAAAAAACTATAAACACATAATAAGGTTAAATGAACAGTTCTAGAAACAAAGTTGTAGCGAGTCTGAAGAGTCAAGGAAACAAAGCAAACATGAATGAAAGTTATTTTGATTAAAGCTTGTTTTAAATTAGCTATTAGCTGATTTTTGTGAAGTGGTTAATAAAATGATATATTTGTTTTCATTAGGTTTGCATGGAATCCATTAAGGAAACCAAGGTATGAATGGATGCTAAGCATAGGACTTGTAATATACTCTCAGTTAATATGAGAACCACTGAACATGCTCAGCTATAGATATAGGATAAACATTTATTCATATAAATTATAGGGGTTTTACAGTGCTGGAGAATAGAATAAGAATATTTACGGATTGGTACCCATAGGGATTCACTTAGCTGAATGACCGCAATAAAATCAGTAAATCACCAGTTTTTAAGAAGATGTATCATTGGAAACATTCGTCAAGCCAAAAACACTTTTAAATAATTTCATTAATTTCAGGAAATTCAGAACCCTTTAAAAACAGCAATAGAAGTAATTAAGGAAACAGCAGAAAAAAAGTAAAATCCACCTGAAGAAAATAAATAGCCTGAAATGTTTCGTTTGTATTGAACCATTAACACTATGTCATTTTTCTCCAACATTAGCTATAATGAAATAATATATAGAGGAAAACGTATGAAATATGAAACGGAATTTATTTTAAATAATCATTCTGTGAATATGATTAAACGGAATTTGCATTAAATACCCCTTAAATAAGATAAAAAGGTTACTAAAAAATATGTTTTAAGTTCATATGTCGACACATCGTTTCGAAAAAGACCATCCAGCTCCCAACACATCGATAAAAGCATTGTGATACAACTCAACATATAAGTGACAACACGTATACCAGGTGCCCCTATCTCTCTCTCAAACGTCTCTACCTCTGAAATGTACGGTTTGCGACGGATTCGTCCATCTCATAGTGATAACTATTGCGATTGAAACGCTAGTGGGAAGCTGCTGAATATTCTGGAGTGACTAGTCGTGTTATTTTTCCCTAATTCTGTTGGTATTTCTACAAAGCTTATTAATGGATGATTATAGCCTCGTATTTAATTATTAATATGTGAATCCACATTCGATGCATTCTTGACTAATGTGTTGCAGAAAATCATGCAAACAATCTTTCACATCGTCATAATAGCATTAAAGTACACTATTAACTAGTAATTTTATGTGATTTATTTTTGGTAGTATTGTTAATTTTGACTGGAATTACATCAAATATCATCTAAATCAGTGGCATATCAATTTTCAAATCGTAAAGCTTCGAAGAGTCATTTAAGTTAGGTGATTAAATAAAGTTCTTATTTTTATATACTAGTTTGATAAGTTCGAGTGTAATAAACCTGCTTAGGCCATAAGCGTTTGGTTTATTATACTACAATATACCTATTCATGTTTGAAATATGAAACCTGAAGAGAAATGTTAGTTAAGTTGATTGTTATATTTGTGTCAATTACAATTGACAGAATAATAATTAAAATTATATTGAATTATTATTCTGTCAATGTGAAGTGTAATTAATTACAATTGACAAATATAATTATTCAAATTATGTTTTACAATTGTAATTAAATACACTTCAATTCAATTACGATTGTTTTGAATAATTGCAAAATTAGTGTTTAAAAGGTGATACCTTATTAATTCTTTAAAGGGAAAAAAAAAAGTTATTTTATCTACTTTTTGCATAAAAATTCGCCTTCTTTTAGAATATTTAGCTATTTTTCACATAAATTCCACACAAGTTGATATTTTTACATACAAAAGGATTCACGATAAATAGTAAAGTTTACTTCAAATGTGGAATAGGATGATGCTTATTTTTCAACAATGAAAATATTGTATTCTTATCCTCTCAGTTTGTTAATTTGTATGAAAAAAATTCAGACTAAATATTATTTAGAGATAGTAAGTAAGAGTTGTGAAGTTCTTAAAATATGCGTGATACGTTTTTTGAAAAGCCGAGTCTACTCGCTTCTCCATTTTTTGTATATGATTCACTATTATTTACCTTCACATAAAGACTAATAGATGGCAGCACATAAGATCCATACATCTAGATATTTCTAATGTTTCTTCAAAAAGGCATGATTATCGCTTTTCTTATTCCGCATTTGCCCATCTCGCTGTTTGGAAATGACGCCTTTTTATGACAATGTTATCGACAAAACTAGATATCATTTTTTTACTGACGAACGCTTGACCAATCACATTGAGGAGAACGTTCTGACGTATCAAACTGCTCTCCCCTTCTAACCAATCCACTTGAGGAGAGCCTTGACGTAATTTACTTCGCTCCGCTCTCAGCAAATCAACGATAGGAGAGCGCAGAGCTCCCGGTGGCGGCGGGAAACTGCAAAGTATTCTCCAGTGGTTCAAAGTATTCTGGTTGCTTTGGAAGCGTGATAAATGTATTTTCTGCTTATTCTGTTGGTATTTCTACAAAATTTACTATTGGATTCAGCCTGATTATAGCTTTGTATTTTATTATTAATGTGTAATTCCACCAAGCCGAAACAATTCTAAATTTCCTGGTTCTTATCGGCGAGCTAATCTACTCAGTAACTTAAGTAAACTGTTTGAAAAGATAAATCTCTATAGACTCTTGACACTGCAACCGTAAAAACATCATTCCGGATTATCTGTATGGCTTCAGAAAAAAAATCATAGCTGCTCTCGCCAACCGTAAGAAAGCTTTTAATCCAATGTGGCACCACAGGCTTATCTTCAATCTAATCCACTTCAAATTTTCCTTCTATCTCAAATCAATTATTTTAAATTTTCTCACCAACCGTAAATTTCATGTAAAAATTCAGCAAACCCTCTCCAACAAAGGCAAGCTCAAAGCTGGCACCCCATCAAGTCAGCGCCCTCAGCCTCTTACTCTACTGCACCTTAGCGTTGCCTTCCCCCAAACGAACATCATTAACTGCTACTGCAAGGATGATACGACAATCCTTGTCCAAGGTATCACCCCAAAGTGCGTTGCTCACAAACTTTAACCTTTCTTTGCATGATTTGTGTGTCTGTGTGTGTGTGTGTGTGTGTGAAATAAACCAAGATTATATAATTCATACTCTAGATTAAAGGGAAAATGTTTAAAAAAATCCCAGTTTAAATATATAAAATAATTTAAAAACACTATGATGGAAATATCTACCATCCAGCAAATTTACATGTTAAGCTGAGCACAAAATCTTCGATGTCCCTCTCTGCTAAATTTCTCCACTCATTATCGCTTTTATAAGCAAAGAAATCTCAGCTTAGTTATGTGTAATAGTATTATTGTCACTAAGAAATTGATTCAGGCGTTTGAGAAGCACAGATTCGTACACTTTTCTCAAGCTACTGAGTAGCAAGATAGGACGAAATTTTTGAAGTACTGACAAATCAGAGTTTGATTTTGGAATAAAGGCAACCACAGCTGTTTTCCAGCATTCGGGGAAATAACAGAATTCTAATAGTTTATTTAGTAAAGAAGTGAAGTATAATTAAACCTAGGTGGGAAATTTTTAATCATGCGATTGCTAATTTGATCTTATCCTGGTGATTTCTTCGGTTTGAGGTGTTTCAAGAATTCCATGACCTCCGTTGGCCGAATCGAAACTTGTACTTTGGAAAGAAAACTCTCCAGTTGTTCAGTTACTCACCAATTCAACGGGGGTTGGAGAGGAAAGCGTCAGAATGCGGTTCGAACTGGCTTTGAAGGCTATCAACCAAAACTTACGCTTTTTTCATTGCGTCGAGCGCGAGCCTTCCCCCTTACCCTTTCAAGAGAGTGACGGGGATGAATGGGAAGAAATGAGGAGCGAGCCACAACTTCTGTGTGTTACAATTTTCTAACTGTTCGGCTCGCCGGCGCTCTGTGTGACTTAGTTTTAACCCTTTTATCTCATCCTGAATTTTGCGAAGCACTCTTCTCGTCTGAGGGTCACGGAACATTGCCAATTTCTTCGCAAATAGTTTCGCAGTTTAATTTTGGTTTCGATTAAGAAAGGAAACTTCTCTGGAGGTTTTTTAAATTTTGGTTAGAGGCTAAACTTTTTTTAAAAAAATTTAAACCAGACTAAACCTTTAAAAAAAATTTCCTAAACAACCAACAGCATTTTCTGCTTCATCGTTGTTATTAATTATGAAAGGGGGGAAGAGTTTTGGATTTTGAATATGCCGAAAGTTCTCCCATTTGGTGGAGAATTGTGCTGATGAATATATTGAAAAAGTTCCAGTATCAAAAGTCAAAACTGCTGGAAGGTGATAAGAATCTAAACAGTTTAGAACTCTAATTTGAGAGTTAAAAAGAATTTGCTTTAAAATAGCAATATCGAGGACGATATCATATTCCCTATTTAGATTAATGTGGATTGGAGAGTAGGGCGCCAAAACACTGACACCGTCCTGTCCTGCTAAAAATTCAAACAATTGGTTACCACGGTGGCTGGTTCTATAGTTATTCTATGCGATATGAGCTACATTCATATCGCCCGCAATGATGACGTTTGGACGCAAATTAAAAAAATTTAATATCCTCCAGTGGAACATCATTTCAGGAATCCACTAAATGAACATATTTTAATTTGTATTTTGAAATGTTTTGATTGTTTTCTTCGTTTCTTTTAGCAAATATATGTATTGTAATGAATATGAAACTGAAAATGAGACAAACACATCATACATAATAGCATGCATGCCTTTTTCAATATATCATGAACTTATTAGTTTTATAACTGTAATAAGATCACTTGTCTGAGGCACTCTATGAGTTTTGATTAAATGAACTCATTTTCCTGAATTTCTGCTGATTCTGGATGTGATTTACTTAGCTGAAAGATCTGTGGTAAACTAACTAACACATTAGTTATTTGATGAATAAAAAAAGAGAATAAATCATGAATAACTTATATTTGAATCTGAGTAAAACGTCGATTTTGACGGATACGAGTGTTAGGCTCACAAGAAGCGGAATTAATATTTTCTTCGAGTAAAAAAATAGTTTTGATGATTTCGTAGAGACAGGGTGTTTTACCATCAATAACTAAAATATCCCAATTTAATTTCAATAAATATTGGAAAAAACATTACCGACTCGAGAAAGAAAATTCAGAGAATATTTTCATTATCTTTCAAATTTTGCCAATTCGGGGGGGGGGGGAGGGATCTATGCTGAGGTGTCTCTTACTCGTCGCCCCGTTGATTTCCAAACGCTTCCGGAAGCTCACCGATTGATTTATTCCTCTGCCCCAGCCCCCACCTCACTTCAACAGGAGAAATGGCTATTCAGCTAACGTCTTCGCATTTTCTCAGTTAGTTTTCAGCAGCCACCAATAGATGGCGGTGTTCCCATGATCATAAATTCTTCTCATCGTTGATAGAAGAGGATAGCGAAGGAATGATCATAACGGACTTAGAAATATTTTTAGAGAAATACTCACCAGGCAATTCGAATCAATGACATTCTTCAAAACATTCTGCGCACACGCAGGGGGAAAGATTAGACAGGGAAGTTTTCATTGTTTATTGTGTAAAATGTGATAGTTATTTATGTTGCATTTATAATATGCGCATATTTCTCTTCGAAAAAGTTCTGATCGTTCAAGATACGTTCATAAATTTGATTTATTATTAATTCATCGAGTGAAGATAAATGAGTGAGGCCGGTGACGATGAACAGAATCCAAATATCAAATATTTCTGTAATATTTGTGAAAAGAATTTTAAAAAGCCGTGAATTACTAGGAGAAATGTGATATGAACAACAGAAAGACAATAGCTGGAGCCTTTATTTTAATATTTCTTCAGATTAACTCTTCAAATTTATTCAAATTGTCAACAAAAAAAAAAAATCCAGATTTTGTAGTTTTTCACTGGTTCATCCTTATATTAAAAATTCATAGTTAAAATGCATGATAAGAGAAGATATACATAATAATAATAAAAAAGCAACTTTAAAAATGCTGGTTTATATTTTCCTGGGTAGAAACCGGTATAATTCCTCAAAATGTAGCATAACCAAACATAATTGCTCAAAATGTTGCAAATTTTTAAAAATATTTCAAGTGTTTTTTCCTAAGAAAACTTCTATATAGATGGCAAATTTCTTTATGTTTTTGGTTGCATTTATATCATTTTAAAACTAAAAACTAACATTTTTTTTTCATATAAGACATTTAAATAAAATATTACAGTTTGTTTTTGTTTCACATAAAAAAATAGAGGAAGCGTAACCATATCCCCTTAAATTATATTCTTAATGCAATTACCAAGACACATTAATTTTATTGCCATTTTTTAAAAAGTTCCACTGAATCTGAAAGGATCTTTTTAAAAAATCAAAATTCAAACCCTATTTTTAAAGTTTGGAATATAAAACAGTTTTTAGCTATGAAACATTTTTTAAAAATTCATTTAAACGATAAGTTGAAAAATCAACATTTTGATTTCGTGTATGTTGGAAGCGCTTAAGAAACTATTTGCAAAATCTTTGAATTCTTATAGTAAATAGTAAAATTTCTTAAAATCTCCTGTGCCATCTTCTATTCTTAAATGCGAAAAAAATCTTCCCCATGATAATAACCCTAACCAGATCCACATTCATACATCTCTAATTATAATTAAGCAACAGGATGGATGTTACTAATTTTCTTGAGTTAAATATGAGCATGGGCAGAGAAAATCAACACAGAAAAAAATCAATAGATAGGAGAGACAGACAATGTGGCTGCACAATGAATAGTAGTAGAATGCTCTGGATACTGTTTTTAATAAACTCAGTTCAGAAAGAAAGAAGAATACAGAAAGAAATTGAGAATTTTTTCTCTTCATTACAAATCCAATATATATATAAATATTTTCTAAAAAGATTAAACTTAAAAATGCCCTTAAGAATTCAAATTGTATTTCATTATCTAAAATTTACAAGCAAACAAACAAAAACAAAAAACATACAAAAAGTAAAAAGAATAATTCTTGTGAAGTAACTGTATTTAAATTCAGAATGAATTAAAGAGTATCATCTAAAGTGATAGAATAGCCTCACATAATATTTTTTACATGAGAATCATTATTGATTAATTCAATATTTTCATAATTTATAAAACACAGAAACAGCATAAAATAAGGGAAACATTTATAAAAACATTTAAATTATTGAAAACATAATAATTTGCAAAGTCCCAACATCAAAATGTTGTAAATTATATAATAAATAAATATACTCCAAAGTTAAACAGACGGAACACAAATTCTAGAAATTGCATATTTATCCGAAAACAACATATATTTTAGTAAGTCAAGTTTTTAAGTGCTGGATAATACATGAAACTAAATTTCAAAATGCAAACATTTTTAAATAATTTAAATTAAAAGGTTCCTGTATGGTAATTTTTTTTTACTTAAATTAAAGGCATTCAAGAAAATCTACTACAGATGTGGAGCAAATAAATAATTGTCTCCACAAATGAGTGGATCATCTTGCTGATGGAATTTAAGCAGGAATTCTTTGGGTTCTAAAAATATTTATTCCTCAGATTCAGTATCCATTAGGAGAAAAGCTGAGTTAAGAGACTTTTGCATCAAATATATAAGATGAAAATGACAAACATAAAATCAGCATAAGGAGATGAGAAGAATAATCCTGAAACAGAAACTGTTATGAAAGGCAGTTCCACAGCAAAAACTCAAATCCTATCATACAAAGAAGCATTACAAGTAAAAATTGCAAAGCACTAAAAATGGACAAAACAATATTTAATGACAAAACTGAAAAATATAAAGAAACATATATGAATAGATTTGCTATATATTAATGCCTTGTACAAGATATATGAAATAAATTAAAATGAAAAACTTGTATAAATCTTACTGAGATCTCATATTAATCCCCATAAAATAATGAATGCAATTATGACATAATACTTAAAAATACAATAAACTATATTATGAGAGTATTTTATCCTAGTGAAGAACCAATTCTACTATTCACATGATATAGATAAAATATTAATTATGTGTAACTCATGATTTCAGTATTCCTACAATTAAGGAAGACAATTATTTCTACAACTTTTGAGGGTGAATAATCAAATTTTTAAAAATATGCACATTTTAAGACTTCTAAATAGATATAAGAACACACACACTAACATAAGAGTTTTGATTATAGAATTATATGTAACCATGAAATTCACTAAGTTGATCAAGATTTATACAATATAAATACAGCATAGTGCCAATTATTGAATATTTTTCACAAACATAGAAGCAACACTTTTTAATTTGCCAGTTCCTTATGAAAAAGCACTTTCAATGTATTCATAAAAATATTTTGTCATAATACAGTTCTTATATTTATTTATATGTACTAAGTACCAATTCACTAACATTTCAATTTCTTAAAAGAAAGTCAAGGATCTAAGTTAACAAATCTGAAACATAAAAACATGTTTTATTAATAATACCAAAAAATATTTCTGTTTCATTTAATATTAAATTCTTACAACTGTTTAGCTTTTTCATCAGTAACATTCAGCAACACATTAAATTTTGTCAGCAAAGTAAAATATTTAGCGCACTCACTTTGCTGACAGAAAGGATTAGTTCTATATTCAGGTTCAAATATTTCCTTTTCCAAGAAAATTTCCATTTTATGTAAAGACACCAAGAAACCGGATTCTAATTTTCTCTGCTTTATATTACCATCAGTTAATTAGTTAGTCCTCTCTTGTAATGTTTATTGCATTACTTTATTTTTGAATCATTTAACTATACACAGTATTCACTTTTGTTGTCCACAATAAATTTTTATTTTTCCACACATATTGTAAAAGAATTTTACAAACTTGCATACAAAAATTACTTGCATTAAAAATACCAAAATAATTTACTACTAAACATGTTCAAATACAATAAATAGCTTGCATTTTATTAAAATACATTAACAGATAATATTATTATTTAATTTTTAAAAAAAATACTAAGCACATGTTAAATAAAAAGAATAGAAATTCTCACAAATTTCTTAAGATAACCATTTTAAGATTTCTTAGAATAAAATTTCACAATTTCATTTGTAGTGAGGATAAGTGAAATAATATGTGCATTATACAAAATTAAAAGAACAATTATTCGAAGACAGGTGAATATATTTAATGCAATTTACTTCTAAAAAAGATGAAAAAAAAAAAACTAAACTTTATATTATATAATCAATATTTAAAATTAGTCAATAAAAACAAAAATTTTCAAATCATTCCTCAAAACCATTTGAAATAAATTTATTAAATATTGTAATAAAAAGGGGTGAAACTCAAAATTTAAGAACATCTCAAAGGTTTAAAATTGAATCCAGCAATTATGATAAGATATATCCTTGTGAAGAAGGTAGAGAGGTTGCTCTTTCTTATTATCAACTATTTAATAAAAAAATTAACTAATAATTTAACTAGAGAAAGACATTAAACATCTTCCACTAAAAAATAACACTTTTTAAAAATTTTGAGTCACATACATTATTATCATTTTAATAATTACTTTTTCATTACGAATATTTGCAAAATGAATACCAACACATATTGAAATAGTTGTTTAAGAAATTTATTGAGAATTAACTAAAAATGATAAATATTATATCTAGCAGTGTTTAAAATTTCTAAAGTCTTCTTATGCAGCAGATTTAGGTCATTTGTAACTTACATCATTCATTTTCAAAAATAAAAGAGATGTTCATAAGTATTAATCCAATAATCGTCTCAAGGATAAATGTGATATTTATCATTTATGCAAGTTTTCTTAAAAGAATAGTGCCTTTATGTTAAAAATATGTGTTCAAAAATATTTTATAATTTTCCAACCAAAAACTTTTAGAATTTATAAGAAATATTTGAGTTTGAAAAGAACTTGAAAGAATAGAACATTTAAAGCAAGCTCCATCATTAAATACAACAGGTAAAATTTAATTTATTACTTGACACTGCTCAATTTTCAAAATATGTCTAAAATTTCTTAAGTCCATAAGTACCATCTGAAATAGAAATATTTTAATATGCTTAGTATCATAAACAACAAAAAGAAAATTATATAGAAAAATAAATGATATATCACCTAAGCAGCTATTATGACAATATGATATTTTAACATGTGAAATAAAAGCTCTGCCTGACATAAACATTTAATGCACAGAAATATCAACCTGGAAAACCATATCCACAAGACATTAAAAGATGCAATATGAATTAGAATAATTGGTAATGAGTCTTTAACGAGTAATTAGAGGGAATAATAAAAAGTAGAATGAAATTAATCCTATTACATTCCGAAAACTAAAGAAAAGAAAAGAAATAAGTCATTCAAAAATATAAAATAATATTAAATGGATGTTAAATAAAATAAAAAGAATAAAATAGAAATTTTAGAAATTAACTATTTACAGATATTTTGTATTAAAATCCAACAATTTCATTTGAAGTGAGAGAAAGTGAAATAATTTATGCAGTATTCAACAAATGAAGAACAATATTTAATAATTATTAGAACATACAGTTAAAGCAAATCTAATACAATCTATTCTAATACAATTCAAGAAAAATTTAAATCGCCAAGCAAAATTATTTGAAAAAAATTATTAAATATTGGAGAAAAAATAAAATAATAAGCGATATTCAACATCACCTCTAAATTGTAAAATACATTCTACTAATTAAGACACAACATTCCAAACAATAGCAGATTTCGAGCTTCTTCATCATCAGAAATGATTTTACATTCCAACAAAAGACAAGTGCACAAATATATTTTTACGAAAATGATAAAGAATGAGCAAGCTATTTCTTATTTTTAAAACTCAGCCTATAAAATTTACTTTTAATTTAAGTAAAAAAAGAAAATTCATCATTCTCCACTAAGATAAGGAATTTTTAATGAACTTTTAGGCTTAAAATAGCTTAATTCCTTATTTTATATCTTGGGTATTTCCACAATAAATTTCAACACAAACTAGAATTGTCATTCTTGAACATTACATAAAAGTATTATTTATCAATAAAGTATATTATATCCCGCAGTATGCATTTATGAATAATCTAAGGCAAAAAAAATTTATGGTGCCTGCATCTTAACTATGCCAAAATTCATTATCAAATTTAAAACAGATTTTCATGATTATAAATCCATTAATATTTCAGAAGTTGAATCCATTAATATTTCAGAAGTTTTTTAAACACAATTGTGATTTAATGTGAAAAGTAGAAATCTAATTGTGTTAAAAAAAATGCCAATTGTGCAAAAAATATTTTAACTGCATTCAAAAATATGTTATAATTTTGTAATCAAGATATTTATCCCCAATGAGAATTTATATACAATAAATGAGCTTTAAAAGAGTATGAAGGTGAAGCATATTTAATGCAAGCAAAAATTTTATTTATACAATTAACTATACAATGCATTTATTTACTTAATTGAAATAAACACTAGATAAAAATGTCCAATCTAAATTGATTCACTCACTAATACCAGAACTCTTTAAAAACCATATGGAGATTAGAATGAAGTTGCAATATTTTAATTTTCATCTAATAAAAATATATTTTAAACACTCTACAATTTTAAACCATTAAAATACACTAAGTGGATGTTAAATTTAAAAAAGGAAACCATCAGAAATTTTACAATTTAAATATTTTAAGATAGAATAAAACTCAACAATATCATTTCAAGTGAGAGCAAGTAAAATAATTTACATGTTGTATACATAAAATAAAGGAATGAAAACAATACTTAAGACAATACTTAAGAATTATTAGAAAACGTCAGGAAAATCTATGAAGTGTAGCATACAAAATATGGAGAAATTATGCACAATAATTAATAAGAATTAGAAATGAGGAAAAATATATTTAAAATAATGTACTTAAAAGATAAGAATGATTCAAAAGCAAATTAACACTTTATATTACATAAACAGAATTGAAAATATATCATTAAAGAAAAGAAAATTTCCAAATAACCCAAAAGAAATGCTTGAAAGAATATGAAGGTAAAGCATATTTAATGCAAGCAAAAATTTCAACTATTCAAGTAAAATTCAGTTTTTTAACTTATAAATGTTGAATACTCAAACCTGTCTGAAATTTCTCCACTGAAAAGCAAATGCATCATCTCAAATAGAAATGTAACACAATATATTTACAGCATTAATATCAAAGGACAAAACAAAATTGATAAATATTAGGAGACACCTTAGCAACTATTAAATAAATGACACTAAAATGCTTTTGTGCACAGCAGAATAAAATTCTAGCCATCATGTAATTCCCATGGGCACAGTGTACTTGATGTGCATTTGGTTATTCAGATTAAAAAGACTTTCAAACATTTAATATGAATTATAGTAATTAGTAATGAGCCATTAAATGAGGGACAAAATGCAATAATGAAATAAGAAAGTAAGAATAAAAGCAATCCTACTACATTCAAAATGTCCTGGAACTTAAAAATTACTTTCCAAATGTAATTAACATGACTTCTTCAAAGCAAGCGAATAATATAATGCACCTGGCTAATATGGTCAGATTATATTCTATTCAAATATACAAAATGCAGGCACATTTCTTGCAATTCCACAGGAAGACTTTGTGTCACATGAACAGCAAAGTTGTGTCTATTCTATGATAAAAATACTTTACTAGACACCTACAGGAATCAAACTACCTGTCTATTTCATTACTTCCTGAATCAATCTATTTCCCCTATGTAATTGAATGAGTTTTTTTCTGAGAGGAAGAGTTTGCAAATAGATACAATTCTCAACCATCATACAAAATCAGAAACTAAATCACTGAATAATGTGGGAAAAAGAAGACTTGTAGTGCTCCAAAATATCTTTATAAATATAACAGGAGTATTTTTTTATTTTGAAGTAAACACAAGATTAAAATGTTAAATTTTCATTCATCCTCTCATCATAAAATAAATATCAAGAGTTTTCGGGAATCGTAAGGGAAGGGAATGCATTAAAGATGAAGAATTTTAACTTCCAAGATCATAAAATAATTAGTAGACACTACTATTTTTTTATTTTTTTTTTACCAAAAATCAAACTACAAAGAAAAGTGTAAAATAAGAAAAAATTCAAACTTTCAAAAATTTTGGAAGAAAGTAAAGTATAGAAAGAAGAACAATATAAAATTTGATGAAATGAAACAATATTTAACAAGTAATAAAATGCATAACATCTTTAAAGCATTAATCCACTAATGTATAAATGTCCACAATAAAACTCCTTTAATATGTCCTTCAATGGATTACTTTAAAACAATTTATTAACCAGAAGGATGATTGAATGTGTAATGTATTACAGAGGCCCCATTCCAAGTGTTTATAGAGTAGCTTCCACCTTAAATTTGCAATGAAAAAAATCTTGATAATCTATATTCCATTTCCTATAATTAGGCCCAATCTGCCTATTCTTTAACAACACATAAAAGGTTAAACATAAATTTGTCAAGCATAAATAAATGAATTCTTTGCTATCTAAATC
>JAPMOR010013161.1:0-16851 GCA_026543865.1 Argiope aurantia
AGAGCGCTGTATGGACACAAACAATATTTTCGGATTAAACTATTAAACTACGCCTCTGCATGTGAGCAAGTTACGGATGTTGATGACTTCCAGTTCTGTGGGTCCTCCAGATCAGTGATTTCGGGAAACGGCCTCTATTCTAAATCGTGGCTCATTGTTCAATAACACGTATTTTATTTTTTATTCTGTATTTATTCGAGATTATTTGGAAAGTAAATTATCTTTATGAACCTTAAAATCTACTTGGAAGCAATATTAATTAATCTCCTTGATTTTCGGTAAATTTAAACTACCCCTGTACTTTCCACATTTTCAATTTGGAGTTTAAAAAAAAAACGATAAATGATTATTTTACATTTTCAAATTGAAAAAGAAAAATGGTCATTGTTTTATTCCTAATGTAAACTGTTTGTTCAAAACTTTGAACTTGCATTTTATTAATGATGCAAATATAAATTTGAATCGAAAAAATTTAAAAGATTAATCTAACCAAGATCCATAATAAGGCTGTAAGAAAGGACTATATGCATTAATTTCTCTCAGATTTGGTTGGAACTAATTTTTTTTTAATCCCAAGAACTTTGAACAAAGAAAAAAAAAATAACTTGCTTAAAATTTTGACAGTTTCGAGGCTTTTGTAGTGGAATCCAAATCACTTGCCTTGCCTGCCGCATCCTAATTATAACACTTAACCGAATCTAGAATTGACCGGCGTTGGCCGTAGACGGGCCGTTATCTGATGTTGAGGCCTCTTAGAAGCGAGGCCTATTTCAAAGTGATCGGTCTTATCGGCTAAAAGACAGTCGCACTCAATCCCGATTTAAGTGGCCATTTCTATTCGAGGTAGGCAACAGATAGCTGATTACATATCTTCAAGCAAATAGCTGAATTGCAGCTCACGTTTTTAAATGGTTCGCTGTGTTGCAGCGTTGAGGCTACAAACTGATATCAGTCACTGATTTATGTCGTTTGGCTAGCAGATGCGTAGGTCATTCTAAGATCATTTACTGAAATTCTTGAATTCCCGTTTATTTCATGCGGCATGTTTCTTCCTTTCGAAAGAAGTTACACATCAAAGAACTAACTGAATGTTTGATATTTATGCGCTGAATGTCGATGGTCTCCTTTCAAACGTCCTATTATGTACCACAGAATGAGGTGGAATAGATAATGCCTTCAATTCAATTCTTTTTAATTCAGCAATTTCGATACTTTCTCTAACATCAGAAACTTGAATACAGAATTAGTCGATAACAATCCGTTTTTAATTTTTCGTCTCCGTTCTTCAAACCTTTCTGAGTCCGAAAAACACTTTTTATGGATTTATGTCTGTCTGTCGGTTAATATGCTGTTTCAAAAACGCATTCAACTAGAGCGATGAAATTCAATGCGCACCTTTATCATAAAAATAAGAACCCATATTAAATTCTGGGTCCAAATTCATCAACAGCATGACAATTTGCTTGTATGTCTATTTGCATTTATGCGAATACAATAATTAAAAAATGCTACGATTTAGATAAATAAAATGTATTATGTGTTCTTGAAGCTAAAACTGTATGTCTGCGATAGATTTAAGATCAATAGATGAAG
Organism: Argiope aurantia; assembly: GCA_026543865.1. Taxonomy (NCBI): domain Eukaryota; kingdom Metazoa; phylum Arthropoda; class Arachnida; order Araneae; family Araneidae; genus Argiope; species Argiope aurantia. The sequence goes on from JAPMOR010013161.1 coordinate 1,594, forward strand.
GAATTTCAAAATTAATCCCCATTTTTCTGCGAAGTATAAACCATACTAGAGTGCGGATAATTGACCATAAAAATTGCATAAATGGAAAGTAGCAAAAGTTCTCGGGAATTGGGAATTCCGGAATCGATGAATCGACGTATTCTGTAAGGAATCTTGGCTCTCTGTACACAACCACTTAATTAGTTATTACTGGTTAATTAGTTATTACTGCAGATTAGTTATTACTGCAGATTAGTTATTACTGCAGATATAGATGAAACTTTGATACAGATGAAAGACCAAATTTTACTAATTGGACTTTGGTATAAATGAAATAGCTGCTAAATTCACAATAACTGTTAAAGGTCATGCAGATGAATGGAGTCTACTTTTTACTGCTTGATGGTGTCAGTATGCAAAACATTTATATCTGAACGACATAAAACTCTCGTGAGTACCTGATCAAGCCCCTGCATTCTCCTCATGTGACTATTTGGAATGATTTCTTTCTAGCTTTCATTTTGGATTCTATCCTTTTAAAAGAACGTTGTCCTATATGCGTTTGAAAAACCAGTACAATCACTGCAAAACGGTATGTTATACTTATCTGTGATAACATTGCGCCAGCATTGCAGGAAAGACATGCATTACCTGCTATAACTTTATACAGGATGGTACTCCACCCATTTTGCACATGAAGTCAAAACGTTTTTATTGGACACTTTCGCTGAAGACTGAGTGATAAATCGCGGTTGTAAATTTAAGTGGCGCCCTGACTATCACTAGACTTGTACCGGTGCGATTTTTGATTCCGGGGATCCTTAAAATATTGCGTGTACGTGAGTTGTCCAACCACTTTGATGGAACTGAAAGATGTTATTCAGCGGGCAGTCAGTGGCATCAATGATGACTTGCTACATTCAGATGCAATAAGCATAATGACGCGTCTGACTTGCTCAATTCTGTTTGACGGTGGTCAAAAATTACATTAAAATAAATGCACAGTGTCATGTTATTGCGACCTGTTTGTGTTTACCTAATTTGCATAAAATATCTCAATTATGCCTGTGAGTGTACTCTTTCGATTTCATTTGAAATCATTTTTTTTTTTACAAATAGAAAAATTTCAATGTCCGTCTGATTATATTCTAACTAATAAATTTTTCCCGAAAAATTCTTTTTTTATTAGGAACTTTTAATGAACTTATGGTGTATCCTGTACTTATGTATTTATTAATTGCATGCCATTGGCGAATAAAAGCTATGAAAGCGCCTATTAGAGTGCGAACTTTCTAGATATTTTTAGTGATTAATTGCTGTGATACGGTTACTACGCAAGTATGAGAAAACCGAATGCGTTTTTTGAACGCTTTTGTTTTTGGAATGAAATTAAAATTTAACACAGGTTTACAATTGTAGTTAAAAAATCATATGCCAAATTTCAAATATTTGGGTAAATATTGCATTTTTTAGTTATCATATTAGCATGCTTGTTAAAGTACAAACCGACAGATGGTTAACTCCTTGACGGATTTAACTTAAAATATGACCCGAATACACATATTAGATGTTAAATAATAGTATAAAATTTTATCCGTCTAGTTCTGCTCATTTTTAATAATAGTCTTTAATATATGTAGGTTAATATATTGTGTGGACTAAAATTGTGGACTTCGTGTAAGACAGCTAATGGCTTGGCATAGTATTGGCGATCATAGATAGGAAATATTTATCTTTGGCATGAATTTGTCATTTTTACTGAATTTTTTTTTTTTTGGCGATTAATCCCTCTTATGCGAATTGTACCCGAAAAGGGAATTCATATTTCGAACGACTTCTTTTTGGTCAATTGAATCCAAAAGTTGAGATAGAATAACAGTTGAAGAAGAAAAAATAACCACATGCCAAATTTCATTTAATTAAGGCATTGTGCTTATAAGCATGCGAAAGCTGATAGATGGTAAACCACCTTTTGAATATGGTACAAAATTTGTATGTAATTTACACTTTTCATGATATAAATTTTATTTATTTGGTTCTTTACGTTTTGTAGTTATCGAGTTCATTTGCAATCAGACAGTCGGACAGACAGACTTCCCCTGTATGGATTTCTTTTAAAATTTGATAGCCTTCCGATGAAATTTGTAGATTTTTATGTTCCAGACTTCATCTGTCTAAGTCAAAGCATTCTTATCAAAGACAGATAGACTGACATAATGCCAAAAATGTGTTTTTCGAACTTAGGTAGGTCTAAAAAATGAAAATTCGTCAAAATCCCAAATTCAAATATTTTCACGATTGCAATATTTTCTCTATGTATACGAAACAGTAAAAATGTGAAGATTAATATAAATTTCGAGGTCGCATGTTTCGGATTAGAATGCTTTATCTCGTAGTGTACGAAATTGCAAAGCGTTAATGATGTCTTTTTCACATCGTCCCTACTTCTACAAAGCAGTTTGGTTATAAAATGATATCACTTGCACAATAAGTGCAAAAGAGTGACGCTCAGTCTTCAGCTGCTTTTCTGGGACCTGGGACCATTGTCGCCACCTGGGCCAAAAACATGCCATCTGCGTTTGCAGACGTCCTTGTTTTGCGGCTGGAAAATACAATATTTTCCGAAATACAGCTTCTATTTTTTTACGGCTTATGCACTCACCTGCGCAGGCAGATACGAGTTGGTACTAAAAAGCGATCTGTTGAATCACTTGAAGTTCTCGGTTATAAAAAGAACTGGAAAGAGCTGCATATCACTGCTTTTTTTCCTCTTAAATATCGTCTTCCCTACTTGTTTTAGTACTTGTTGACGTTAACGACGTCCAAGAGTAGGTGAAACAGCATTTAAGATCTCTTTAAATGAAACAGATTTATTTTATGATTCGACTGAATTCGGTTGGAAATGTCAAAGCTCTTAGAATTCTCAGTTTTTTTTGTTCTTTTGTGACTCAGTTTTTTTCTTAGACAAAAGCCCGAAACAAAAAAAGACGTGACTCGAGAAATAAATGTATTCAGTTGTATAACGCTGCAGTAAATTCTTTTATTACTTTTCCTTATGTCTATATAAATGGAAAGTAATGTAATCATTTAAAAAAATCATTCGTGAGACTTTAACGGATTTTCATGTTTCAAACCCTACTGAATCAAGAATTTTTTTTTTTAATAATTATGTCTGTTTGTCTTTGAATATGATGGCTCAAAAACGATTTCGTCAGTCAGATGAGATATTTTATACAGTTTTTACATTAAATTTGTAGATTTCTGTCAATTTTTAAACGAAATCTAATTGCAGGACATTTATCAGCCTTTCGTTCTGCATGTAAATGAATGAGATGATGGATAAAATTTGTCCCGCCGTTTAGCACTTAAACTGTAGATCTGTATATTTGCTAAAGCGAAACGGGAAAAGATAGGATAGTTACATTAACATTCCGTTTCAAAGCAACACTAAGGCTATTTTGGAAAGGACCTCGTGATTTTGAACCTCAGTCAGATGACGAGAACGACACCTGAGTTGGCATCCGCTTACCAAACTTCCACACCACACCAGAGGCATAACGTTTGGCCCCGACAGATCGTGCACTAGACATGCTCATACGACGGTTCTTCGGTTTAGTCGTGTTTCGAGCCTGAACCCCTCCCCCCCGGTTCGGAAGCCGACCTTGCCAACAGGCTATGCCATAAGAAGACATTAAAGAGAATAATTGATCCCCAGACCGATGACCGGAACTAGCTCGTTTGCACTAAGTCCTTACGAATGCCAAATAGTAGAAACAAACAGTAGATAATTAAATACAATGCTTTTGGAATAATAACTTCAATTTATTTCATCCCGAGAGGAATAAATTGTACACAGAAAAAGTGATCAGAGATACGTCAGTCTCCATCGCGACACAAGAGCAAAAGAGACAGAAATTTTTCCCTTCAGTGATTTTACTATGAAATTTTGATAAGGATTTCTTTGAGAACGTGTAGCTTAGGAAAAGGAAACTAAGTTATATTTAAAAGAATGTTGTAAGCATTAAGGAGTTTCAGTTCCTTTGCTCGAGTAGGTGAAAATACTTAAGTCACCAGTTTTCTAGAGCGAGTGTTAAAAATTATTAAATGATAAGTAGGAATTGGATCAGGAAATAAGAGAACATTTTAGAATATTTATATGGCCTAAATTAAGATAAAAATTAGGAAATTAATTAGAATTTCAATTATATTAAAAGATATGTTACACACACACACGCGCGCGTATATATATATATATATATATATATATATATATATGAGATTCTTTCATTACTTTCTTAAAGGCGTAAAGCAATGAAGGCTTCCAAAATGTATACTTTATACTTCGAAACAAAAAAAAAAAAAACGATCATGCGTTGGACTCTGAAAATAAAAATTTAAGAACTTGCGACATGTAGGTGCTTGGACAAGGTCACAATTTTTGCACGCGTTGTAGGAGGATAACATTTTCAATAGGGAGTACGCTTTAAAGTTTCCGGGAGACTATTCCCTCCGAACGCACCCCGAGCATTCGTGTTCACAGAACGATAGTTATCTCTCTAAAATTAATTAGAAAGGCGTATAATGTCAAATTCTTCAAAATTTCATTTTTTTAACTATATGCAGGGCTTGATAACTATGCATTCGAGAAAATGAAACGAACCACCAGCTACAATCTATCCACTTAGCATGACCGAGCAGCTCAAAACCTGTGAAGACTAAGCAATGTTTACCCATCTGCTGGACGAAGTTCAACCGCCACCGGTTTTTTAGTAGAAGACCGGTTTTTGTACGGCTTCTTTCTGACCGTTGGATTGGCTGTAGGAGATTCACTTGATGATTATGATTAATCGCTAACTTAACGAAGATGCGTATCTACTTTAAGTAGCGGAAATATTCATTGATAAATTTGCATACAGAGATGGTTATTATCCCTTTAATTATGTTAAAATCTCTTGTTTGCAAAATGTTCAATAATTGGGAATTCTCCGTTTAGAATATATCAAAATATTAATGAAAGAAAAAAAGTAAATATCTTGCACTTCTGTTTATTAAAATATTTCAACTTAACATTCTCTCTGTCAGGTTTCTATTCCTCTTAAGCAAATGGACAAAATTCTATCAAATTTTGCATACTTATTGAGAAAAGAATACGTCAAATGTTTATAATATAAAAATTAATTAAGAATTCAATTAATTATAAATGAACAAAAATTTCGTCTTTTTTTGTACTAATACTATTTTTCTATTTTCGCTTTTATTTCGATAATTATTTTGCCAATCATTTTATTGATCGTAAAGTTTGGCATGGTTTGTCTCGCATAAACTAAGCTGAAGCCAGTCAACTTTTCTTGTACTGATAAAATACATATACAGTGGCTCCCAAAAGTGTTCGTACACCAACAAAAATCAATTAAAAACCTCATTATTTACTATTATATATTCTTATTTTTACATGAAAATTTTTTCATAGCATATTTTTACAGTTCTTAATAAAACAGTGAAGAATAAATTTTAATTACGATGCAAATTATTTTTTTAAAAATGACAATAAATAAAATTGCACAAAAATGGGACACAAAAGTGATCATACACTTTAAAAAAATATCACTAAATATGAAATTTTCTAAATATTTTATAAATGTTTAGTATTTAGTAGGATATCCTTTATTCTTTATAACAGCTTTTAAACGTTTGGGCATAGATTTAACTAAACGGTCGATTACTTCTGCACCGATCTTGTTCCATTCTTCGATCATTACTGCTTTCAGTTGAATTTTCGATTTCATGGTGTGACTTCTTATTCGCACCTCTAATTCTTTCCAAATATGTTCTATAGTCTTTAAATACGGTGATTGGGCTGGTGTTTTAAGGGTTTGAGGGCAATGATAGAGGCAAAAAAGACGAACATTCATGGCCGTGTGCTTAGGATCGTTGTCTTGGTAATACACAAAGTTGTTTAAAATGCCCAATTTTTGTGCTGACACTTTTAAATTACTATTGAGAATATTTATATAAACTTTATGATCCATTATACCATCAATGAATACTAAATTTCCTACTGCAGCCGCTGACATACACCCCCCAAACCATGACACCTCCACCGCCATGTTTTACTGTTCCAACTAAATTCTTGGGATTAAGTTCTTCGTTTTTTTTTTTTTTTTTTTTTTTTTTTTTTTTTTTTTTTTTTTTTTCTCCATACAATGATTCTCCCATCCGAGCCAAAGATGTTAAACTTACTTTCATCTGCAAATAAGAGACGATTCCAATAGCTCTCTGGCTGGTTTATCATAGAGTTGGTAAATTTAAGCCTAGCAATTCTGTTCTTCTGACTTACAAAGAATTTTCTTCGTGCAGAGCGGCCATGTATACCAGCATTCCGAAGAATTCTACGAATAGTTTCACAGGAAATAGATGTTCCATTTGATGCATTATATTGTGAAGTAAACTTTATTGCACTCAGACGTGGAGTTTTTAGAAATTTACTCGCAATATTTCTTTGACTTCTAGCTGACAGAATTTGAGGGCGACCATCACGAGGCTTGTTTGCAATCCTTTTTCCCTCTCTGTAATGTTTTATTATGCTTTGCACCGTTGAGTGAGGTAGATTAGTTATAGTTGCAATGCCTCTAATTGATTTTCCAGCTTTAAAATGAAATATAATTAATTTTCGTATGTCTAAACTCGTTTCTTTACGAATGCGCGTCATATCTAAGAATAAAGTAAATAGAATAAATAATTGTGATATTAAATACTGAAATCAAACGATTTTAGTGTATTTTTCAATTAGAAGAAAAATAAGCCGCAAAAGATATTTTTATGATGAATTTAAATAATGTTTGGATGTACGAAGACATTTGTGTTCTAATTTTGTGACATTTTTTATTTATTTATTTTTTAGAACAATACTACTTGATTTTTATAAAAATATTTGTTCAGTTTTCTTAAGAACTATTTAAAAATGCTAATTAAAAAAACCAACTAATAAAATGCTTTATTAAGAAGTATAGAACACAATTTCTGCAAATTTCTTTAGTGTACGAACACTTTTGGGAGACACTGTATAAATACTCGTATAAAATTATTTATCCATTACAACGTATGAAGAAAATTAACAATTGGTAGTTTTTAAAAATCGTTTGGCTAGATTGATATTTAATAAATTTAATTTATAATAATTAAAAGCAGACGATACGCGGATTTTGTTTATTAATATGTTTTATTTAAAAAATTGTTTTTAATTAAAAAATATTATACATGAAAGGATTTTAATCTAGAGTAATGTTGAATATATCAAACAGTAATAACAAAAAAAACAACAAAGGATTTAAATGACAAAGAAAAAAAGTTATAGAAAAAGTCATAAACTAACTACATTTTTTCAAACAACAAAAATTATTCTCAACCCAATTCTGTTACTCTCTTAAAATTAACATCTGTAATTTTTTTTAAATATTGGATGTGCCTAATTTAAAATATTTATCAGATTTTTTTTTCTTTTTGCGCCCGACACATTTATGTAGAAGATACATCGGCTTTTTCTGATTTGTTTATTGATTTATTTTACTTCTTTGAAAACGATTTATTTACAGTTTTTTTCTTTGTTTGTAAATTTGATTTTAATAACAGTCTTCTGTTATACATTTTAGATAATGTAAAGAAGACTTCAATCTGTAGCAAAGCATAAAATAATGAACAGATAGAAGATTTGCCCTTTTACTCATATGATCTGACAAGATACGAATTTAGACATTTTGCAATTCTAGACTGTGGGTGCGTATCATGATCCCACACTTTCAATAACTAATATAATTAATTGTACACTTCTATAAATTTTTAATTTAATCAACACTTTTTTAAACTTTTATTTATTTATTTTTTAATATGTTTGTCATGGGAATAAATAACTATTGCGATAAAATTCTTGAAAAATTAGCCATAAAGATCAATTCATGATTTCATTTTTTTTCGCATACTAGCCGCCTTTAGCGACCAATTGGACCGCGGGATAAATGCTCACTAATATCTTCAATTCAATATTTTATGTAACTTAGTCTTAGTCTTATGTAACTTAATCTGGTTAGCTTCTTCAGCACAATATTTTTAAGCTTCAAATTTTAATAGGCATATAGCTCATACTATTATAGAAGCCTTAAGCCGCTATATTCATTGTACTATGCTCTTTGATTTTCTGTCAACTCCTATAAAATCTGAGCTTGAAATTAAAGTTCAAATGATTAATTTCAATTAATACAAAAATGTTTTTGGAAATAATTGACTAATTGAACAATCATTATAATTATTAGAATAAATTTTATTATAAGTTATCAATTATAATTATAATTAATTATAATTATTATTAGTTATTGTTCAGTTATTAATAATAACCTGATAAACAATGATTAATAAATAGTTTTGACCTCCAAGATTTTGATTAAAAGGCATTTTCATTTTAAATACACTGATTAAAAATATATTTCACAAAAGTTTTATTTTTCATTTGCTGTAACTATTATTTAGAAATAAGTAGAAACGGGACAATCTAAAGCTTTTAATTCAAAGAAAGGGCATAATTTCAATATTGAACAATTTAAGAAGGACATTGTCAAAAATCTTTATTATTCTAACTAATACTGGATAGGCAGTCATTAAATGTGCATCGAAAAGTGAAGAGAATTCCCTTTTGTTCCAGTTTCATTTGAAATTAACTATTTAAGATGCCTTTTTTAACTAAGTGTAATTAATATTCTTTTGAAACATCACTAAGTAAATAGCATCGAATTTAAATGATCAAACCGGAAAAAAAAATCGAAATTATTTGGTTTAGTCCAAGACGTTTAGCCACCTTAATTAAGTGTAGGTGTTCGAACATTTGTATCAATAATAAAAGCGACCAAAAATCTCGGATTAGAATAGGTTGTCACGATTTTCAATATATTATCCCGACTTGACCTCATCCTGTTATTTCCTACAAATCGCCTCAGATAACCAGCTGATTCGCCGGGAATATTACCTGTATTTGATTTCAGATAAATCGTTTAGATGTAACGTCCTGGCCATTAATTAATCCGCTAAATTATCTGACATTAATGCTGTGTTATTTTAATTGTCTTAACTTAAATTATGTTTATTGTTTACATGAAACTATCCTAAAGAGACAGTCTCATAACATCATATTGAACATGTAAAAATATATGCACGTTTATCTATCTTCTAAATTTTGTGATATTGTAACTTAACTTTTTTATTTGTCTTGAAAATTATACAAATACTAGGGGGCTCCACCCCCTGCTCGCCAACACCCAGGAACTGCTAACGCTTCGCTTGCTCGCGATCTACTAAACCACTTTAGTCTAGCAACAGATATATTCAGATTCAATTTATTCCATTCCCAAAAATCACCTGAATCAAAGTTCTTTGCAAATACAAATAACCTTTCATTTAAATAACTATATACAGCCACTAAAAATACAACAACAATTTTTTTTAAAAAAAATTGTGCTTTTATCGATGATTGATTGCTCTCAACATAGAATCCTATCTTTCCATCACAGAGAGCAAACATCCTTCATTTCTCACCATGCACTTTTCAGTGGCCACTGGTATCAAACATATATAACTGACCATAACCTGGTGTATTATGACAACTGTATAAAGCAGAAACCATGTGATATATCTGACCATGAATTCTATAGCAATATGGCCCTATTGAAGGAGGAAATTTAATTTGAGCTCCCATGGGAGCAAAAGTTAAAGCAGAATTATATTCTCTTATATGCTTCCGGTAGTTTCTTCCTTCGATTGAACCACTGATCAGCAAGTCTTTCAATATTTCCGGTGGATTCAACAGATGTTCCATTTTTTTTAAATCATGACAACATTTCGTGTATTTGCCACTTGAATTTACTCCTTTCCCCCAGTAAGGAGTAAATTCAAGTGGCAAGTCCCCCTCCTTTCCCCCGTTTCCCCCAGTAACGTGCTTGGCAAAAAGAACAGAGTCTAGATATAATCCCACAACTACGCTCCTGTAGTTCGGAAACTTCACTCCGTAAACATAAACGTTTAACCCTATCTCGTTTCATTAAGACTGGATCTTCTTATGGACGATTCTTGAGCATTTTCATTCGATTTGTCTTCTATCTTTCGACGATTTCATTTTAAAATCGATACGGCACGACTTAAACTCATCGTAAAACATTTTGTCCATTTTTTGACCGTTAATTTTTTTGTGTTTAAAAAATTTTCAAACCGATGCTAGAATAGCGTTCGCTTGAAATCTTATCAAACCGCGTGTTGATGTTCCAGGGCAAGGTCGAAGTGTTGCCAAAGAGCGATTAACAAATTCCGCCTGATTTTGCGTCCACGAAAGCGTTTTATATCTATAGATCAAATATAATTTTTCCTTAGTTTTCATGAATGAAAGAAAATCACTCAATTAAGTATTTTGCTGAACAATGAAAGCGATGCAAATTTTAGGGTGACAATGTAATCTAGTGTTGGAAGTCAGATAAAAAATATTTTTAAAAATCGTCAAAAAGCAAGGAAAATTCGTAAAACCTAAAGTGGCATTATTAAAAAGACGATATTTAAAATTCTGAAAAGGTGTAAAATTCGTTTTCTGCAATAATATTTTCGGATGTTAGTGTGGAAAAAGAGAGAGAGAGAGAGAGAGAGAGAGAGAGAGAGAGAGAGAGAGAGAAATTCCCGTTTTGTTTTTAATTAATTGGAATTCTAATTAAAATTTCAAAAAAAATTTATGAGAAGCTTATTTTTTCAATCCAAAGTATGTATGTGATAAATGCGGTAGCTCTGTGGTTAGCCTGTAGAGGGCCAACACACATACACACACACACACACACACACACACACACATTTTACTTTATCTCCACTAATAATTAACAGATTGTTTGACAGTTGCTACAAAAGTCAGACAAATATATAGGTATAAGCTGTTTTTTTTGAAATTTTTATTAGAATTTCAATTAAAAATTAAGCTAAGTATTGTATTTCTCCGCGATAATTTCCGAATAAAATAATATTATAAAATATTATTGCACAAAAATGGTTTTTACACCATTTAAAAAATTTTTTTAAAAAAAGTTTCTTTAGTGATATTAATTTAAGATATTCATAGGAATTTCTGTTGAATTTAGGCAATTTCAGATTAACTTTAAAATTATTTTTTGACTGATAATCTATCTATACTTATAAATAAAGCTCAATGTGTGTGTGTGTGTGTTGACGCTCTACAGGCCAGGTCATTTGACCTACAGCTACCAAATTTGGTACATGTATACCTTAGAGGTCGGGAATGTGCACCTGGGGTCCCTTTTTTGAATTTTTATTTAGAATTTTAATTATTAATTAAAAACTAACTTTCCCACCAAAAATCTTCCATTTTCCCCACACCCAAATTAGTAATGCTTCAGTTTTTTTTTTTTTTTTCCCAGCAGTAATGAGACTAAGGTTAACATTTTTCGGCCGATTATTTCAAAAGATTCTGTTTATTTTCCTAATGTTTTATGCATTTAAAATTAAACATTGTTAATTAATCGATCGTTCAGATTCATTCTGAAGTACTTTTGAATTAAAATAATAAAGAATAAAGGAAATTAAAAATGTCTAATCTGCATAGCGTAACCCCAACTGGCGTAGAAAAATTCACGCATTTACGTTACCGTAACTGGCGTTGAAAATTCACGCATGCGCGTTATGTTCTGATTGTTGACAATATTATCAACGGATGATTCTTGATTTAAATTATTTTTAGGTTAGTTGAATGCTTTTGTAATTAAATTGTATTTATGTTAGTTATATATTTTTTTGTATATGCATATAGTTTTCAGTGCATCGTTTTTTAAGCAGTTTTTTAAACCTGTTTTCGACCGATTATTTTAAACGATTCATTTTATTTTCTTAGTGTTTGATGCATTTAAAATTAAACATTCTTAATTAATCGATCTGCTCATGATGAATCTGAGAAAATTTCGTTGACAAATTCTTGAGATATTACATAAATTAAGAAAGATATTCTTTAGTGCCCATAAAGTTTAAACGCTCAGTGACTCTGTTATCAGTAATCATATTATAAAAAAAATGCTTTGTTTCAGTAAAAAAATATTATTATATTAATTGCAGATTAATTCTTTCCACTTTCATTTAAAGCATAAATTCTGTGAGAGCTAACAGAAAATTAGAGACATAAATATTACGTTATGACTGAAGAACTTAATAATATTATGAGTGAATTATATGACTATCGAAATTTGAGGTTTTAAAATATTTTGATGAAGAATCTATTAAAATAGGAATTGCGTAAAAAATTTAATTATTAAAATTAAACGAACATTTAGATTGGCGAACCAGCTGGTCACCAAAGGCGGCTAGTACTTATATAAAGATCAATGTGTGTGTGTGTGTGTGTGTGTGTGTGCGTGTTAGCGCTCTACATGCCAGACCGTTTGATCTACAGCAACCAAATTTGGTACATGTATAGCTTGAAGATTTGGAATGTGCACCTGGGGTCCCTTTTTTGAATTTTTAATTAGAATTTTAATTATTAATTAAAAACTAACTTTCCCGCCAAAAAAAACTTCATTTTCTCCACCGCCAAATGAGTAAGGCTTCAGTTTTTTTTTCCCCACGCTAATAAGGTTAGGCTTAAGATTTTTCGGCCTATTATTTTAAACGATCCTGTTATTTTCTTGATGTTTGATGCATTTAAAATTAAACATTGTTAATTAATCAATCTTTCAGATTCATTCTGAAGTACTTTTGAATTAAAATAAAACAGAATAAAGGAAATTAAAAATTTCTAATCTGCATAGCGTTACCTCAACTGCCGTAGAAAATTTCACACATTTGCGTTACCGTAACTGGCGTTGAAAGTTCACGCATGCGCATTATGTTCTGATTATTGACAAAAATTTTCAACGGATGTTGCCTTGATTTAAATTATTTTTTAGGTTAGCTGTGTGCTTTTGTAAGTAAATTGTATTTATGTTAGTTGTATATTTTTTTGTATATGTTCATAGTTTTAAGCACATCGGTTTTTAATTAGTTTTTTTACCTGTTTTCGACCGATTATTTTAAACGATTTATTTTCTTAGTGTTTGATGCATTTAAAATTAAACATTGTTAATTAATCTATCTGTTCATGATGAATCTGAGAAAATTTTGTTGACAAATTCTTGAGATATTACATAAATTAAGAAAGATATTCTTTAGTGCCCGCAAGTTTTAAATGCTCAGTGACTCTGTTTTCAGTAATCATATTATTAAAAAAGATGCTTTGTTTTAGTAAAAAATATAATAATATTAATTGCAGATTAATCATTTCCACTTTAATTTAAAGCATAAATTTTAAGTGAGCTAAAAGAAAATTAGACAGATACATATTACGTTATGGCTGAAGGCTTTTATAATATTATTAGTGAACTATATGCCTATCAAAATTCGAAGTTTTAAAATATTTTGATGAAGAAGCTATTAAAGTAGAAATTACATAAACTATTTATTTATTGAAATTTTGACGAAGCATTAAGATTGGCGAACTGGCTGGTCTCCAAAGGCGGCTAGTCAACAATAAATTACAATGTTAACCTGAAGTTCAAACCATTTTTATTGTTTCATCAAATATCTGATCCTATGATTTTATTCCATTGTTGAAAGCTAAGGAATGATGTTGTTTAGCATCTCTGTAGTTTACAAGATGAATGAAAAAAAAAAATGGTTACAATTCCATGAAATTTAGAATATAAATGAATCACAATTTACGTTTTTAATAGCGCCATAATATTATAGGATTGGTTTTCATTAGAAAAGGTTCACATACGCAATAAAGTTAATTGACTTTTATCTTTATTATAAGTAGAGATATAGGTTCCGTATTGGAAGTTCAGAAAATCCAGTTTCTTCATCAAAATCCTGAGATAAACAACCCTCCTTAGGATAAAATGATTTACTGTCATTCATACCCACCGACTCTTGAGTGACGCGAAAAAGCAGAAAAAAACGTTATCTCACCTACTCGCCAGATAGTTGCAGAACCAGCATGCATTTCCTCGTGAGTTGAAGGGGGTAGAGTTCGGACCTCCTCTGACGTCACCTTATCGCTGTCCTTCGCTCTTTGGAATTCGGAACTAAGGCCGAATCGAGGTCTGGCGTATCGGGTCAATCGTAACGGATATTATCGTTATCTGTACTCACCGTCTTAGATAGATAAGTGCAAGAGACAAGTGAAGATTCGGATTTTTGGTTTTATAATGCTCAGTGAATGTCCGCTGATAAAAAGATAATGATAAGAGTGAATATAATTAATGGATGATTCTTCTTTGCACCCTTGTTTGGAATTTCAATTGGCTATTGGACGTTGTGAAATCTAAGACGGATTTTCCAATAGGCAAACTAGGCAGCAGCCTAGCACTGTCGTTCAGAAAGCGAATCGCAGGCAGTTCGATTAAGAAATATTTTCAATTGTCAACAATTTTAATTGTCAAACAAATAAATTTTCAAAAAATACAAATTAACGAATTATAAAATATTGGGACCACAGTGTGCGTATACCATGAACTATTAAAATCATTAATTAGTGTATAATTTTTAATAATATTTGAGATATTACTACTTATTAGTTTTTTTCCATTATGTACCAACTGACAGGCACTGAAAAATAACAAATTTTAATGTTATATTTGCTTAAAATTTATTATTTCTCAATAATCTGAAATGTTTTTTAAATAAGGATACCATTAACTAATAATTATGGTTTTTTTAAAAACAGTTTTATTGATTTTGTGATTTTTCTATGATATACACATATGAATTTTCGCAAATCTATTAAAATAATACAAAAAAAGAACCCAAAATGATTTATTAACACGCAATTAAGCTTAAAATGTGAAATTAAATTCACAATTTTGAAATTAATTGTGAAATTAAAGGGTGCTGAGTGCTGATTGGGCCTCAACATGCCTAAATATGTCATTGTCTAAATTTAATTATGATAATAATTTTTAATTATGATAATATTATTTTATTTTCATAACTATATTATAATATTATTATGATAATATAATTATGAAATATAATTATGATTATAATTTTTAATTATGATAATATTATTTTATTTTTATAATTATAATATTATTATGATAATATAATTATGAAATATAATTATGATATTATTATGATAATAATATTTCATAATAATTTCATAATATATAATAATAATTTCATATTTTTTTCTTCTTATGTAATAAAATATATGTTATGATTATT
>JAPMOR010013161.1:16861-43722 GCA_026543865.1 Argiope aurantia
TATAAGAATTTCGTATTTCGCTGAGATTACTATTTTCTTAAAACTTTTCAATTAAGTCAGATTAAATGTAATAATATTTTTAAAAAGATGGACTGAAGATTATTTTGAAATCATAGTTTTCTTCTTTTTTTTTCTGGACGATTTGGTAGAATATATAATTTTTAGAAGAATTTAAAAGTCTTGTGTTCAATTCATTACCAGGAGTTCCAGCGACATATTAACCACAGCAAGGCGAAAATTCGAAAAACGAGCGTATTGACGCATTCAGAGCTTATATTCAAACGAGAATTTTATGAAAATCTAATCGAGCATGTATTTATTTTAGCTTTGCGATGTCTAAAGATGTTACTGTAATTTCCCACTGGAAAGTTAAAATTACAGAAAATAGACACTGAGAAATGTGTTAACTTGCACGACTCGGAAGTAGGATTGCAATACTGTATCTAGCTGTTGCTTTGTATCAGGTACTCGGTATCAGTTTTTGAAGACGATTGATAAACTCCTCGACCTCATTCGTTTGCAATCGGCTGATAGTATTTCAGTCTGACACAGAGTTTTAGATGAATACATCCTTGTCACCATCCTGTTTCGGTGAAGCTATGAGCATTAATGATTTTTTTAAACTCCCTTTACCTCATGTAATGATGTGCATATCACTAAGTAATTTCTGCCTTCCCTTTTATTAATTATATCAGTATCTTTATTAACTATATCAATCCTATTTTTCCTCTTCTCACTCATCCGTCAGTCACTGTCAAAACATACACACAAGCACGCCATTATCTCGTTCGAAAAAGCGAAATCCCGATCTGGAATCATATTCGTATCAGAATCGGTTACCAGATCAGAGAAGTGCCAGAATCAGTACCCAACTATCTATCAATGTTTATATCTAGTGCAAAAGTATCAAATACAGTCGAGTATCAGTTTAAGCCTGTACAATATATGCAACATCCATAACCACCACGTATCTCTACTAGCACAAGACACCGGACAGAGACCCAAGGGTGGATTTAGGCATTTTAAGCCCTAGAAAATAGTCCTCTTTTTTCAATAAATTGATCAATTTAGTTTCCCATTTCAACATATTTTCAATTGAATCAACATGTATTTATACTTGGTTCCTCTTTTAATTTAATGGTTTTGCCGGAATCAAATGCTATTACTTATTTATTAATTAATTAATGCATAATGCTATTTTTCAATGCACTCAGTTTTTATAACATAAAGCAAAATAAATCTAATCAGTAATGGTAAAATAAACTTAATAATGCATAATGTGACTAATAATACTTGACAAAATATTAATATCATCCTATTTTCATAATTAATAAAATTTGAATGTTTGATTTATTTGGCAACAAGCTATTGAAATTCTGTTAATTTATCTGCTTTCGGCCTCCATTCAGGCCAGTTATCCTGGACAACTGCAGTTTGCCTAGTGGGAAATCCGCCACTGTATAGACAATTGCACAAGATAATATTCACAACATCTTCATAATGTTGTAGATATTCTGAATGCCGCTCAGCAGCGTAACAAAATTTATGGGTATAACAATGTTGTTGACAGAAAATAAGAGAACTCATTAATTAAATAAAGCCTAATGTTTATAGAATAGTATAAAATATATATTTATCAAAATTTGAAACTTAAAAATATTTTGTTTTAGAAGCTATTTAAGATCAAATCGCATAAAATATTTCATTGAAAATTTTAACCACCATTAATCAGCTGGTCGCCAAAATCAGCAAGTACAAAAAAAAAAATAATAATAATAATAATATGCAATCAAGGTCTGTCTTTTTTATGCAGTTATCTTTTTTCTCTCTGACTGTCGATGTGTTCAGGTTTCTGTAAGAGCATCCGTCCACTGGTTTGTAGCAGTTACCACCTACCATCCTGTCAGGATACCGAATGAAAATAAGCTTCCCAAAATTGAATGCTTTTTATGACACAATTCAATGGCAAACTTTTCTGAAGTTCTTTATCGCTGATGCAAGAAGAAGAGGAATTACTTATCTTGATATGTCTCTTTTCACAATTGCCATTAAACTTGGATTGACGCATCCGCATTGACATAATTCTGCAAAGGAAGCGATAAATGGTGTGGTCTGATGGGCTACAAGAGATAAGATGGCAGGACTTGTTTGTCGTGGCCTACGTATTCACCCGATGCGATTCCGAGCGATTTTTTTCTTTGAATGTTTATAAAGGATTGCGCGTATTCATTTCTGCTATCTTCTGATTTATAAATAGAGAACTTCAACAGATTCTTTAACAATTACTCTAGACACATGGATCACAGATAATTACTGGCATATCTGTTGAGGCATATAATTACTGTCATATCTGCAAGAGAAAAGATGACAAGCTTGTCGTAGGTTTCATGTTCACTCGATTTAACTCCCTGCGATTTTTTTCCTTTGAGATTTTATAATGGATTGTATGTATATGTCTCTGTTACCAGCTTCTTAGCCGGTTTATGAAACAAGACTTAAACAGATATTTTAACAATTATTCCAAACACACGGATCAATATAGAGTCAATCACCAAGATAGACTCTATATTGATGTATAGAGTCTACTCAACAATATTCAACTCTAGAGGTACTCAAGACCTCTGCCATGTGATGAAATATAGTATTATTAAGCATTTGTAAGGAAAGCTGAGTAGCTCTTACACATCATGTATCTTTTGTCATTGTAAATTGAAATTAATATATTACGTAGCTATAATATCCCGATATTCATTCGGAAACACTCAATATGTGCTAATTCTAAGATGGAAAAAAAATGTAATTAAATGAAATAAATCTTCTAAGCAATAAAATTGAGAATAATATCATTAACATAAATATTGTACGATATCTCTAGAATACTACTCGATATTTTGAATGCCATGCAATATCATGAAGATATCTTGATAATATGTTTGGGCATTTTATGCTGAAAAGGAAAGAGATTTTAAAAAAAACGCATTGCAAATAATATTCAACGGGAATTACGAACAACGAGATTTATTAAATAATCAATGGTATTATTTTAATAAATTACCTCGTTAATGCATTATCTAGAATAATACTGCGCCATTCAAAATTGCGCCATTTCAATTTTTACTTGGATTCAGTGTATGTATGTATGAGCCCAATATTTCACATCATATGTATGAGGGGCATCATATATATTGGGCTCATATGTATGAGCCCAATATTTTACAACCGAGTTCTTCCAAAAATCTAACTTGTTATAATCTTTTTTTTTTTTTGTATCAAGATATTTATTATATGGAGCATCAGAAAATAATATTTAAAATTTTAAATAAATAAGCATCTACTATTAGTGACTAGGATGATATTTAACAACATGCCTTTGACGATAAATTTAATCATATACTACAATGCATTAGCTATTTATTCCTAACTATATAAAATGTGATGCTAATGCATGTGCATCTAAGCTTATCAAATTAGTAGTAGTAGAAGTAATTTTCACTTAAGGAGAGTATCACGGAGTGCTTGAACGCGGGGTTCTTAACCTCCGGACACAACAAATGAATAGAATAATGGCATGGCGATGAAATTCCTTCCGCAGTCAGTATTTACTAGTAAATTGCTCTTGTAGAGTTTATTTTATAACTCTTCCATGGTGGAATTTCAAGAAAAAAAAGATATAAAAGCACGAAAAATATAGTACATCAAGAGATAAATAATAGCTGCAAATATGGGCAAAGCATACATAAGCACAAACAAAAAAAAACTGGTAGCCACAAATAATCATAAACAGCAGATACAATTTTTTTAACAAAAATTCGGTATCTACACATTTGGCGCTAGTAATATATAAACATTTGTCCTATTTCAAAGTGATAATTTTAATACTTCGTTATTTAATAACAAAATTTGAAAGCAAATGATAACTTATTGATTTAAAAGAAGATTTCACTTTTCCAAATCAAAAATAAACAAAATAAAATTAATTGTTTTGAAATAATACAAAAATGATGTAAGTCAAAATCAAAACAAAGAGTGTAAACTAATAATTATCCCTTACTCCAACAAAGATAGAACGAAAAAAAAATTTAAAAAAATAAGAGCAACGAGAAGAAGGGAGGTCTGTGCATCGCCGTACAAAACCGAAACAGAAACACGGCAGGAGGGTTGAAAAGAGAATATTTCAACCAGTTCGCGCGCCCAAAAACCGATAGAACAGAAATCATTCTCTGACGGTCTTCCTTCGTTCGATACAGTAGCCGGATGACGTCACAGTGACGCGCTTCCGGCGAGAGATCTCTCTCTCATGCAACATTGACGTCAGTCGTCCGAAGACTTTTCACCGAAGTGGCGAATTTTTCTGCGAAAAACGAACGGTTCTTTTCTTTTGGGTAAAATTTCGAAATGCGAGTTCCTTCTCTTTCATTAATTTCTTGTCCTCTCCCCTGTCCCCACACTCCCCAACAGAAGTAAAAGTTGGGTTTCGTAATCAGTTTATTGTGGTGACTTCCGAGTAAATGAAAAAAAAAAAAAAAAATGCTACATTTCCAAAAAAAAGTGCTCTTAGAATTTTTGCTAAAGAAATTCCAAAAATTGTCTGCAATGTTCTATATTGCCATTTATGTTTCTCAAAGTAAATTTATTAATATAATTTTTAATGCAGATTCTAGTAACAGTAAAGAAAAGAGAGGTGAGGGGGGATCCTGAGTTATTTGAAATTTAAGGCTTGATAAACGTAGAAAAATAAATGAAAAGTTATTAGTGAAATTTTAGGAAATGTAAAATTGTATTGAATTGTCAAATGAGGACGAAAAAAAAAATCTTTCTGCATAAAAAATTATTAAATTTTTAGTGCTTGATATCTCCACCGAATAGGCTTTAGTTTCATTAAACTTAACGAATAGATTTAGAACTTGATAAAATATTTCAAAAAATAAGAATGATATAAAAACCAGCAATTTTCTCTAGTTGACTCTGATCAAAGATCAATTTTATTTTGTGCATGAGATTTGTAGAAATATAATATATTAAAAATTTAATTTAAAAAAAATATAGCGGCAAAGTTTCATTTCAAAATATTCCATTAAACAGTAAATCCATTAAATATACTTATTCCGATTTTTAATTTCTTATAGAGTTTTTGAATGAAATCATCGTGGTAATGAATTTTGGCAGAATTTCGATTCAAGAGCTACTTTTGTTTCAGGAGACAAGTGCAGGCAGCGATTGAGAAAGTTATTAGCCCTCATTGTCAAATAAATATATTAGTAAAAATCTAACATTTTATGAATTAAAAAGTATTAAAACTATATTATTAAAACTATTTCTAATATAGTTTTAAAACTAGTATTAAAACTATATTCAAAATAAATAAGTCGGTTAAATTATCCGAATTGTGGCAAAATATCTACCATTTTACAAGTGAGTGGATTATTTGGCTTGCATGTCCTTGCAGATGACTTCCATGTTCTCCAAGTAATCCTTCCATGTAATTCATTCGTTGAGGACAAAATCATCTAAAAAATGTGGTTTACAAATATTAACCCTCTGGCTGCGTAATTCTTTAAAATCACTTTTTAGATGCGATGTTTGCAAATAAGTTCAAGTATTTTTCAAAGAAAGTAAACTGATATTATATGTTACACGATAATAATATAATATAATAAAAATATGTAATCTTAAATATAAACATTCTAAACTGAGAAAAATTCGGGATGCAACAGAAAATGGACTGATTGCCAACCTGCGGTAATCGCGGGTTACGCAGCTGGAGAGTGAATCTAACCAATTTGAAAGATCCCCAAACGCTGCCAGTTTGGCAAATCAGTGTTTAAATACTGCGTTCTTTTGTAGAACATGTAATGTAAGGAAAACACTACGTTAGAAAACTGGGGAGATCAGCAATGAACAAAGTCTTCTGACAAGGCCAAAATAAAATGTCACAATAGAAATTGTGATTTTAGTAAATCTTATGACTAATTTATTTTGTCAGCTGTGTACAATCGCAGCAAAATATTGTCAATATTCATTGTCAAAGTCTAAATATTTTTTTTCCTTGATAAATCGAAATCTTGTAGCCAAAAGGTTTAAAAAGTTACCAGAAAGTTTTTTTTTTTAATTATTATTACTGAGATCCAAATATTTCGCGTTATTTTTTCAATATATTAAGCCTTATATTAGTTTTCCTAAGAAAAAAAATGCAGGTGCTCACATAATTCGGCAGTTACAGTTAAAGTTAAATTCTAGTGGATGAGAAAAAAAATTAATTTTAAGAAGGCTGCCAAATTGAATTTTTTATATACATATATCTGAGGAGATGTTATATCCATATTTATTTATGAGAAAAATTTTGTAGCACTCAGTATTTGTTAATAAATTTTTGTTTACCATTAATAATCCGTCATTCCTGTTTATTTTCAAATTTAACGAAGTTGTGGATAATTTATAATTTGTGGGATATTTTATAAAGTTGCGGATAAATTAAAAACGATTATACGCTATTTTTAATGTATCCACAACTACATTTTTGATAGCACTTTTTACCTATCATAAACTATGGAGGAAAAACGAATTCGCTTTGAAACAGGAAATTGGTTCTAAAGCCGGGATTACACTCGGCCAGTTATAAGACAGCCAGTAAACAGCGCATGCGTAGAAAGTCTGAAAAATGCTGTTCGGTCAATGACAAGCGATTGTCCCGACGGGAAAACAACATGCCACTGTATTGTATTTTTTTTTCTTACTGCGCATGCGTTTGTAGAATTTGGCTGTTTTTCTGGCGTGAAAAAAATTGATTACTCACAAATTAATTCCGCCATTTTTTTGTTTTTGTTCTTTCTGATACAAGGTTATGTTTTTTCATTTTATTTGCCATTCCTTTTCTATAGTTTTCCGAATTTAGGTATGTTATGTAAATAACTATCATTTTAAGAAAATAATTTGTTTGTTTGAATGAGGGGGATTCAGGGATTTTTAGCTACAAAGACTGTCATTCCAATAAGAAAATGATATGGATAATTTCTGTGAAAAGAAAAATTCAGGGACGCCAAAACAGCAATTTATAGCCAAGCATGAAATGCCTGAATCTATCTTACGAAATTGTGGCAAACATAATTAGTCCCTTTCTGCGCATGCGCTGCCTACTTGCCGTCTTGTAACAGATCGAGTGTAAACCCGGCATAAGTCAAAAGACAGAGATGTTTTCACCTTTCATGGAGCGACACATTCAGTTTTTTCATGCATTTCCTTTGAAGATGCATAAAGAATCTGAAAAGAAAAATGGATTAGTTTTTCTTTGAATAAATTATTGATTATTATAATAATGACAAAATAATCATTTGTTGCTTTAAAGAAATAAATTATAATATCCAGTGTCAGTGGAGAGAAAAAAGTTGCAAATGTTACATTTTTAATTCTATATTTTTATTTTTCCTCATGAGCTAGACGTAGAACAAACTTATGTTCGCGTTATGGAGTAAAAGAAAAGATATTTATTTTATGAAGATATACTGGATTTTCAAGTTGGATATTAATGTGGTCTAATTAAGATGGTGCCTATGATCTCTAGATTGTATGGTTTGCAGTTTCTTCCTTCGGTGTTACCTTCAGACATTGTCTATGTTCCAAAGCTGCCAGTTACACTAAATGATATCTAGAACACTTTTACGGACACAGATAATGGCATTATCAGATATATTTGGAAATAACTGAACTACCATATAGTTACAAACATCGTCCGTTTGGTCTCTGGGAATGAAATGCATTAGGATAATGGAAAACAGCGCTTTATTCTGCGAACAGTCCAGAAAACACAAGCCCACGTAACATTTAAACAAACCTAAGAAATACATCAAAATCCCAAAGAGACATAATCGATTTTCTCACCTGAGCTCGACCGATATTTATAAGTTCTTATGACGTTGTATGGAATTCTCCAGAAGAATCGACAGATTTCGTTTCCTAATGGAGTTACAGCCGTAATTCTCGCTTTCTGTATCTAGGATCGCCACTTAGAATCTCTTTTGTAAATCTCTTTTTCCAACAGTAAAATTAACATAACAGAAAAATGGTAAAGCAGATTCTTAACTTTATATAGATGTGTTGTAAAAAAGTGCTGTCCCATTCCAGAAAATTAAATATTTCCTTTTTGTACAAAACATTTTCAGTTTTCATAGTTAAAATTCTCTCTCATTTCGTTATTACTCTGTATTTATATATTAAAAGAAGGTATTGAGGCTGCAATTCTGCAATGTTTGGACTTGCTGCCTTAAATAAAAATAAACAACCTGCAATTTAGCAATTTCCGATGACTTAAAGATTACCATTTTCCAAGAGCGAAACTAAGGATTTCTGAACCTTGGTTTCTTCTACTCTCTTAAAAAATATCATATTTCCAAGTAAACATGAGTTCTAGCAAATGACATTTGAAAGTTGTCAACATAAAATCGTACCTTTGTTAGTCAAATGATCTTTCATTGTGTAAAATCCATTTTCTGAATAATAGATATAGTTTAAAAATCTGGAAATAATAGAAATAAAATTCAAACGAAAAGTTTTATTCTACTGGAGGATATTTAATATATGTTTGGGAATAGTACATTGAAATACGAAAAAAATCGAAGATGGATTTTCTTTCACCTGATTAAATATTGTCACGAAGAAAAATCAATCATAGAAAACAGTTTGGTTTTATTTCCAAAAATAAAATAAAGAGCAAACAAAACATAATCTCACTCTCACTTCATTAAAATACATTTATTCAAAAAGGAAGCACATGCTTAAATTTCTGCCTAAAAATAGAAGCTTCTAGAACTGTCTAATATAGAAATATTTTTTTATGCAATGTTACCGATAAATCTTTAATAGACCAAAAAAATCTAATTAAATAGAAGGACGGGGTACTCTGGTGCACGTGCTTCTAATTTTGTTATTTCAAAACGAAGAAAGGAAATAAAGAGAAAGGCTTATTTCTGTTTTAAATTTAGCGAAATTATAAAATTAAAAAACAAACAGAGCGCAAACACGAGCAGCTATAACGTGAGGGTCCAGATAAGGATCAATTATTTAAACGTGACATCATTTCTATTTATATTTGCTTATAACTTTACAAAATTCAAGCACGTGCAGAAAGGTAACAGAATAACAGGTGGATTATATTTTCGAAATGTAGAAAAACTTTTTGGTCTGCGAAATATAAAAAGGGAAAGTTTTATAAAGAAATTTTTTTTCGATAAATCGATCGTTCTATTATAGATTTATAGACTCTGCTATAAGTTTGTGATAAAAAACGCTTTGCGTTATGATTTTTTTCATCAAATTTGTAGATTTTTATCAAATTTTGAATGAAACGCATTATCAGATTGTTTTTCTATTAGTCCGACTGCAAGTAAATATGTTTTAGAAAAATATAAAGAGCTTGATGGAAGAAAATGTGATGCACTGTTTAAATATGTAGATCCGTCAGGGGATCGACTGTCTGTCGGTCTGTACATTTATATGCATGTAAACGTGATAAGTGAAAAACGCAAAGACTTAAATAAATAAAATCTGGAATGTAATTTTTACTATAAGCTATAATTCAGTGTTAAAATTTTGTTTGTTTTGATCACAAAACAGCCAACCAAAATACATGCCCTGTTTTTTTCCCCACTCTACTTACGAAACAAACAAACAAAAAACACAAAGCATAATTACAAAGACCTTTGCGAAATAGCTTTGACTTAACTTTTTTCTTCATCTCTTATATCTGAAACATACATAATGATACAGTATTGCTTTTTTCAAGCGATAGTTCGCCAAATGTAACAACCCACCAAATTTCCATTACAACCATAGAATGAAAATTTGGACGTTTCTCAAGTAAGGTTTCTCCGTTTTTTTAAGAAGGCGGCCGTTTGGCGAGTGTTTTGAAAGCTTGGCGGCCAGATTTTACTGTGTTCTTAAGTCTAACAATCCAGCCAAAGATAATGAATAATGGGGATTAAATGCATGAATGTATTAGCTTAATACTCTTCGCATCCATTGAAGTGTCAGACTTCAGAATTATCGATTTTTAAGGCAGTAATTAAATCAAACTAGCTATAAAATTAAAGCGCAAAAATCGTTGTATCACATTTAATTATCACTGCAATCGTTTATATTTTTATATAGAATTATTTATATAGAATGAAATTAGAGTAAATATTTTGACGAGATAATTATTTACTGTAGTTATAAATGGTTAAAGGCTTTTTGTAGGGATAGGATTTTGACTGGATATTTATTTAGTTCAATTGCATTTGTATATCAATGAACTACTCAATTTTTTTTAATAAAAACAACAATTCGAATATGTTTTTCTCGTTCGCAATGTATCTCTCATCTTTTAATCTATAAAATATCATGTATTTAGATCAACTTTGTTATTGCTAGATCACGAAATTCATTAATCGCTACTGAAAATTTTATCTTAACCTGGAATAGGACAAAGCAGGAAGAATAAATACAAATTTTATCTGAGATTTCCTGTCTAAGCACAGAAAAATACTTCAGGAAAAAAAAAAAGAGTGTAGAATCTAGAACAGTTAGTTCATCAACGTCACCCAAAAGGCTTAAGAATAAAACATTCTTTACTAAATCTGCGTTTGAGCAATCTCTTCTAATCCGGATGTTAAAACTTCGAACTTTCTTTTTTTCTGTTGGAAAGCTATTAAACAGTCTAACAAATAACGTAACTGTAACTGCCCGTAATTCGAAGCAGGTTTTTTTTGTTGTTGTGGCTTTTCTCCAACAGATGCCAGATGTTTTTATCCTTTTCAATAAGCAGATGAATTGTTGGTTTTCGAGCAAAAAAGAAAAAAAAAGGGGGAAATATCCTTGATGGTAAATATCCTTGGAAAAAATTGGTTGTAAAAATCTCTCATTTATCCGAATGGCTTTTCTTAAACGATGGAACTTCAAAGATTTAGATGTTGACTTGTGTTTGTATTTCTTTTTTTATTTTAAGGGTGAAAAACGTGGATGTTTTATTTTTTCATGTTGAAGTTAATGTTTCTTTTTGGAAACAAACTTTCTGTGAACTATTCTGTTCCGTTGTTTGTTCTGATTGCTTTTCAAAGACTAGTACAAGATTTTGCTGATTGAAATGAGGCCTTTTATAGAGAAAACTCTTAGTTAAAGAATTTTTTTTAAAAGAAAATTATTGTTTTCGAATGATTAAAATATCAAACTAAGTTTTCTTAAAATGAATTTCTGAAGATGAAGTGTTTTGTTGATTATTAGGAATCGAATCTTAAAAAATACAGTAGTATTATGAAAAACCTGCTCAAGATCACTGCACTTAGTTATCTGATATTCTTATTCTAAACTGAAAAAAAGTGACTTTTGATATTTATTAGAGAGATTACTGTATTATGAAAAAAAAAAGTTTAATTTTAATATTTATTATATGTTTGTTTACTAAATGTAATAAGTACAAAATTTTCTACCATTTTTTGTTGTTGTTAATTTCTGTTTCACACTTTTCTGAATTAACAAACAATATATCTATTTCCAAAGGCACAGGGAGAGTAAGTAACATTTAGGATATAATATGAATTTTTCTCCTTTAGTCGTCACGAATAGCAAATGGAAATGTAGCCCAGAACATGTTATTATTAAATTCAAAAATACTACTTCACAGTACAATATTGATGAAAAAAAGGCCAAGACAGTCATAGAACTATAACTACCGAGACGATTTCATTGATTCTTATTTAATGCTAGTCGCCTCTGGCGACCAGCTGATTATCAGAGACATTAAAGCAAAGTTATTTTAATTGCCTTATCCGAGTTCTGTTTATTATGTACAAGAGCTTTTCTAATGGAAGCCAATCAAATAATATCTTAGCGCTGTTAGAAGCGTAAATCTCTGGTTCTCTTCTATTCTAAATTTCGCAATAACACACTCCCTTTAGCTTTCAACAATGGGAGAAAATATAGCTATTAAATATTTGATAATACATTGAAAGCGGTTTAAATTTCATTATATGTTGTTGGAATTAGGCAAAAACGTTCGAAAAATTACTTCCAAAAAATTATTTCCTTGTTTAGAATTATTCATCAGTGCGATAAATAAATAATATGTGTAGCGGTTACAATTACTGCCTTCTCCTTTCTTCATAGGTGGCGCTACTAGAGCCACCTATCAAGAGCCATGTTTTCCCATGATTCCTCATATTCTTGTCTCTTGTATTGTCCTTGCTTGCTGTGGGTATTTGTTCTATGCCTTGTTCTTCAATATGCTTGTGTTAAATGTTTGTGCCGTGGAACTTAACCCTCTAATAAAAAGTAGTTCCTGAAACTGAACTCATTCTTTCATCCATGGCATAACACATAATAAAGAGTCTCGTCCCTCTACATATGAAAGAAAATAAAAATGCTGTCAGATCCAGATTGATTGGCATTCACCTCCCATTATTTTAAGAATTAATCACTGCTAATAAGATATCTCTCGTAGCAAAGGTGGCTACTGAGAAAACATCCTTTGGAAGGAAATAATAACTTTTCTTTCTTTGCTTTTTTTTACACTGAATATTCAAAACAATTCTACGTTTCTATAAAATTGAGACTTTTTTTATCCCAGTTCATGCTATATTTATTTGAGCCCAGCCAGCAGTGAACATCTGTATTCACTGTTATGTTGATAAATGGAATGGAATCACTGAATTTTTGCATATCACGACAAATACCGCACCTTCTTGCAACATGGTATTTCCCTATATAAAAATAATGATGTCACAAAAAATTTCAAATTTTCTATGACATCATAATTTTTAAATATTATATAAAATGTAATTTAATTAATGCTTAACTAATAAGAATTGAAAATATAAAAAGTGTGTATTATTATCATTGTAAAATTGCAAGAGAGCGAAATCTCACAACTCTAGCAATTCAAGAAGTAAATGAAAAATTAAGAAATCTTTTAATTGTATGATATCAAGATAAATAAAATTGTTTGATAGAAAAAAGAAACATGGGCAAATCAAATGGAATATTTCCGGACAATTTTTAATTTAATTTGATATGTTTAAATTATTTAAACTACTTTTGCATTAAAATTTATTTTTTTAACGTAATTTAAAAAGTTTACTTATTAAAATTCTATTTCAATCTAATTGAATTTTGAAAGTTATATTTTATTGTTATTGAATTTTTCTACTGAGGTCGCTTTTAACACGTATTCTGTTTAAAGTAATTTGTTTAAAAAAAACGAGGTTATTATTTTTAAAATCAGATGAAAACTTTAGTGGGATAAAATAAGTTATTTTAAATAATTTTGAGCTATACATCGTATTCCACTGTGAAGAAAATTTATCTTTTATCTTAAAAATTCAAAATTTTAATCTCACAAATTGATTAAAACAAATTTGAAATATTCTTTAGTTCTTAAAAATATTGAATTTCTCATTTCTGATGATTCATAAAAATAATTAAAAGTTCAAAAATATATTCATGCTCAGAAATTTATTCTTCATTAACGAGATATTCGACTAGGTCATTAAAGAATATTTTTTACAAGAAAAGAATTATTTCAAACTGCAAACGATTAGAGAATTCAGAACAAAGCGATGCCAATGTGTCTTAAAGAATAGAAATATTACTTTTATTTATTCTTTCTACGTACTAGATAAAATTTCACTTTTTGTTGTCAGTTGGTCATGCTGTAGAATGCATTTGTTGTGATGGGGGTTTTCTCTCTTGTGGTTTTGAAATCACTCCCAATTTTTCGATCGGAGTGACTGTTTTCCCTGACGTCATTTCTCGAGATCAGTGACGTCACAGTCTGGTGTTTATTGGCTCTGTTGCAAGATCTCTGTCACTGCTTTTGTTTAGCTCGTCGTTCTGACCGTGATTTCGTTCTAGCGTTTCCCTGCCCCCCCCCTTTCTTTTTCCATTGCCATGATCAAAAAATAAAAAGAATATTCTTTGTTGTAGACATTCCTTTTTTTTTTTTGCTTTATGATATTTCATATATCTAATACAGAAAAGAGATTTTTGTATTTTTTATATTATAAAGTAATTGATATACCACCGTCACTCGGAATGAAATTATTTTCTTGCTTTTTATAATAAAAAAAAATTAAATATTAAAATACTTGTCACAAAATTTTATTACATTTTTCTTTGAAGCACTTATGAAAAAAATCAGTTAAAGGCTAAAATTATTACACATCCATGCAGCTGTTGAAAGCTTAATAATGTTATTTCTAATATGAAAGGTTATTTTATATAAACTAATTTTATTTAGACAATTTAAATATTCTATATTGGCAATGTTTATTTTATATAAACAAAATTTCTCTATTCGCTATCACTTTACTTTTAATTATAATGAGAAAATCTGTAGTATCAAAGATTTTAGTAGAAGTTCAAACTTCATGTCATATTATAGAAATTCACAAATTTTTTTTTACAAATGTCAAAAGCTCCTTTTTTCACGTTATTAATAATTTTTAAATAATCGTACAAAAATTTAACTAAAAACTATGATACGCCATTTTAAATCGACATTTATAACATGGAATAAAAAGATAATTATTTCAATAGAGAATTTCTATTCCAGTCGGCTATTAAAAGTCATGTTTAGAATCAAATTTTAAGCAAGAGGAAATCTCAAAATAATTTTTAAAGTACCGAAAAATTTATTTTAAACGCAGTTTACTAAACAACATTTGAATGCTTCTATATTGTTTTCTCGCAATGACAACAAAGTCCTTTTTTATTTCTGTATTAATTCTCATGAAATCTTTACTTAAACCTTCTGTGTGAGTATAAGCATTTTATTTCAAGAATTATATAACAATTTCAAAGTCTATTCTATAATTTGACTTTCTATAGGACGCAAAGATGTAGGTATTTTGGACAGATTTTTGCAAATTTAATGAAAGAAATATTTAATAACAACCACCTTCATAGATCAGTTGATTCGTCGAAATAAATTGTTGCTAAAAATTCTATACAATTATTTTGTGTAACTATGTCTTTCTGACTTCCTCAGTTATATAAACATTATTTTTGAAGCAGTATCGTGGCCGAGGACAGAGAAGACACTTTGAATTTTTAGCTTCGTTTTATTTCATCCCGGGAGGCATGATTTATGAACAAGCAGAAATGATGAGCACACCACACAATACAGAACGACACAAAGCAAAATGAGGAAAAGCTAATAAAAATAAATTTTAAATTGATTAAAATTCTAATTAAATTTTTAAAATAATCTCTCTGATGTGTACATTCTCATCCTCGGAAGTGTTTTTGTGCCAAGTTTGGTAGCTCAAGATTAAACGGCCTAACTTATAGAGGATTAGTAAATTATCTCGTATTATTAACGGAAATAAAAGCATAACAAACGCATTCTAAAAATAACTACAATTATAATTATTCGTGATTTTGCTTTCGTAGTTGACGCATTCCTTTTATGATGCTCAAGTTTTGATACAAAATTCTTCCTTATTCTGAATTGTTAATATTTGTTCAATGACAAAAAAGAAAAAAAAAACACCCTTTAAGAACATGCCTAAAGGCATTGTATGCATTAAGAACATGCCTAAAGGCATTGTATGCATTAAGAACATGCCTAAAGGCATTGTATGCATTAAGAACATGCCTAAAGGCTACTTTGTATTACTTCCATCAACGGTTATTTCATACTAACGTTCAGTAATCAGGACAAGATTTTGTGTTTATCTTGTACTTTTTCTTTGTATGCTTCATGTATGAGAAAGTGAGAAAAATATAAAGTTATACAGAAGGACACATTTTTTTTAACATATCTTCAAGGTAATTTCGTTACCACGCATAAAAATAATAATTTAAATTTTTTTTTAGGCAAACAAATGGAGTGCCCTTCAAAAAGTTATTTTTTGCTTTGCTCGTCTTTTTATTTTTATTTTTATTATTATTTTTTTTTATTGATAAGAAATATGGAAATGTTTTTCCGAATGTTAAATTCTATGTTATTGAAAACTATATTTATGAGTTTATGTACTTTTTCCTCATAAAATGCGTTGCAATTTTCTTCGGAATGAAAAAAAGGAATGAAAAAATTTTATAGTGATGATAATGTCTTAGGCGTTGACCGGGTTGCATCAGCTTTGCCAATTTTTTTCATCAAGCAGTTTATAGGAAAAAAAAAATACCATCTTAAAAATTATTCTGACTATAACAAAAATATTCATTATCCAATCAATAATATCTATTATTTTCCTTAGACGCATGAAAATTCTAAAACATCCGCATCGATTATTTTCTTCGTTGATATTCTGTTGCAGGTGGTTACATAAAAGAATAGAAAATTGTCTTTGAAGCTTATTTTTAAAAGGATTATTATATTTTTTAAAAAGATGCAGAAGAAAAACAAGTATCATTGAAACCCTTCAACTTGTGTATAAATACTGTTTATGCAAAACATCAATACATTACTATGTTCGGAAGTTATAGACCAAAACTGTTAAAATTTCAATTAATTTTTAATTAGAAATCTAATTAAAATTTTTAAAAAACCTTTCTCGTCCATATGCAAGAAAACACCAGAACTAAATAAATGTCAGACTTAGTAACTTTGGATCTAAGCTTCAAGATTATCGCTTTGAACAATTTTTCCGTTACTGCATCACCTATTCCGATGTTTTCACGTAGCATTCAGTTGTTCTTTCTTGAGTACTAGCCGCCTTTGTTATCTTAATGTCTGTTAAAATTTTAGCAATGAAATATTTTATGCAATTCCTACTTTAATAACTTCTTCATCAAAATATTTTAAATTTCAAATTTTGATAGTTATATAATTAATTCACTCATAATATTATAAAGGCCTTCAGTCATAACGTAATATGTATCTCTCAAAGTTTCTCTTAGCTCCCGTAGACATTTCTGAAATTTCTCAATTTCGATTCATTTCACAATGGGAGGCATGATTTACGTACAAAGAATAAGTGATCATGAAAAATGTATAAATCTACATCGCGACACAAGAGCAAAAGTGACCGAAATTTTCCCCTTCAGTGATTTTACTATGAAATTTTGATAGGCATTTCTCGGACACGTGACGATATAGGAAAAGGAATCTTAGTTGTCTTTAAAAGAATGTAGTAAGCATTAAGGATTTTTATCCCTTCACTCGCAGCTTGAGAACCTGCTGAATTCAACAGTTTTACAGAGTGCGTGTAGAATTAATTAAATAAAAAAATTGGGAATTGGATCAGGAAATAAGAGAACATTTCAGAATGAAGGAAATATGGACTAAATTAAGATAGCATTTAGGAAATTAATCAAGATTTAAATTATATTAAGAGATATTACACCCCCCCCCACACACACATATATATAAAGTTGTATTTCATGCTGTCTGATAAAAAATGTTATTTGAGTCAACGAGCATGACGTTGAAAAAAATTACGAGTTCTAATTTTTTATACAGCCCTCCGGTCTTTAACATGACTTATAAAACAAGATGACAATATAAAGATTATTTAGATTTTGTAATTAACACACAAACATTTTAAACGAAAAAGTTTTATACTTCTTCAACCAAAACTGTTACTGAGTTCATTTCCCATCAAAGGAAAAGACGTAAGGATAAAAAAAAATCCTATGTATTAATCAGGATTTAAATAAGATTAAGGACTATCATTACACCCCCCCCACACATATATTAGGTTTAAAATTATCCCCCCAGTGTTAAAATTTTTCTGCTCAGGCATACAAATACTTAAAAGAAGAGAATGATGTTTCGGATCATGAAACAGATTCTACCGTCGCCAAAGTTTCATTGGGGATTGAAAAATGGATTCCCAAGGGTTGCAAGACTCTTGGCAAGAGATTCAAAGATCGGAGATAGAAATAAAAAAAACCGAGGTATTTAGTTATTATCAAGGGTTATGAGTCAGGACGAGAATAATAAAAAATCAACAATAGTTGCCGAGCGAAAAAAAAAATGTTTTAATAAACTCAAACTGCAATCAGTAATATTCTCATTGAAAATTTTTTTACAAATCTGTAATATTGCTTCCCAGCACTGTTAGTTCCATCGCAGAAAAGATAGTTTTACGGTCAGCTCTATTGGATGCTGATAGGATGTCGGATCAGTGATCCCCGGGCTTGGCGACAAACGTGGAAACCATTTGGGGACGACTTTGGCTACAAAATGGATGATACTGGAATGTTCAAGATTTTTAGTCATAGGACCAATAGGAGCCGATTATGCTTGATTGTTTGAGAATCTTCTCTGCAATGCCGCGGAAGCTATAAAAGGCCAGCTGTCCAAGCCGAAGTCAGTCATATAGTGAGTCACCGACGAATTAGTTGGATCAATCCAGCGAAGTGCAATCGTTGAGTGGAGCTCAAACAATTAGTGGATTATGAATTGATACCGTGAGCCGAGATTTGGAGATAGGTATTGAAACAGCATCGAATCGTGTGTGGAGTAGCCATTCCTATAGTAGTGAGTCGGCATTTGGATACAGCTAAAGGAGGAGACAGTGGGGAAAATAGCAGACGTTTGGAGAGATCTTAGAAATATCCTCGTGGATTCTCTCTTCCTGCTGAGTTTTGTCTGGCCACTTTGTGTGCTGTGATTGTTGTTTATTACTGATTACTACTTGTGGACTGCTGTTTGTTCTAAGTGTGCTGTTGTGTGTTGCTTGTAATGTCTCCGCTGTGTTTTAATGTCTGTGATGTTGATGTCGTATTTATAAGCGTCGTTATTTTTTATTGAGGCCTATTGACTATGTTTCACCATACACTCACTAGAAGCGAAGTCGTCGATTTTAAGAAAATAATTCCTGTAACGATCTTTTTACCGCGTGAAACGCCTGCTATATCAACATTTTGTTAATGAAATATAGTAATATCTTTCGCTGTTAAAAATAGAAAAAAAAAATTCATTGAAACCTGAAACGGACAAACGTTTTAAGAATGGTACAAAAAAAACATTTAAGGCTGAGTCAGTATAATTTATTATAAACTCATCAATAAAAAAATATTACTTTAAAACTTCTTTAACGCTAATAGATCAATCAGGCTGTGACTGCATTTCAAAATTTGTATTTTGCTATAAATGTTGCTTTTCGCTGTAAATAATATTTCTAATAGCTATGAAATTTCTATAATATTATTTTTATTATAATCACTCCTAACTGTTATAAGTGTCGGATTGAAGTTTTAAGATGAATGCAGATTGTTTATCTTTAATTTAAAGGAATACGATTTTCTCGTGAAAAATCATAAAGAACGATTGAAAAATTTTTATTTTATCTCTGTCTATAAATAGTTTGAGACACAACTGCCAAAGAAAAAAAATTAATTTCAACAGGATTCACCAAGAAAAAATTCTCAGGAAATTACGAAATGTATTCAATTTTAAAAAACAAAACAAAAATTCTGCGGAAATGTTGAAATTCTGATAAAATTTTAACGACTGAATTCTTACGAAATTTTAGAATTTATTTTCTATTTCTGTATTTGTTTTGAAATGCTTCGAAGAATTTCAGTTGAGACA
The DNA here is from genome assembly GCA_026543865.1 of Argiope aurantia. Taxonomy (NCBI): domain Eukaryota; kingdom Metazoa; phylum Arthropoda; class Arachnida; order Araneae; family Araneidae; genus Argiope; species Argiope aurantia. Next base: position 36,369 of record JAPMOR010013161.1, read on the forward strand.
AGAATCACCTTTAAACCAGTATTTTAAAACACCACACAAAGATAACATTTAAAAAATACTCTTCTAAATAAAATCGGCTGCGAACTGACTAATCATAATCGATTTAAATTCAAAGAAAAAAAGATTTAGAGAAATTGCATAATATTCTTTCTCATGTAAGACGATGCTATTGTATCTTAAGAAAATGGATAATGTAGAAAATAGAAAATAAAACGGTACTGTAAAAAGAGTAAAAGAATATCTTCAACATTCTTTGTAATTTCTCAGAAAAGAATGGATTCAATATGTTGAAACGAATATCAGATTTCTTTTAGACTTATAGAATTTGTTTATTCATGTTACATAAGTTGGTGAAATTTTCAATAATTCGATAAAATTCTACAAAGCTTTTAGTATTATATTTTCTTTTACAATATCAGAGTTCGGGGAAGATGAGTACAAACTTATTTAATAACTAGCCGCCTTTGGCGATCATTTGGTTCGGTTAAAAGATTTGTGTAATTTGGTCTAAATGTCTTTCTCAACAAAATATTTTTAAACTTTAAATTTTTATAGATGTATAACTCGTACTATTTCAGAAGTTTTACATTGTGTTCTGTTTTGCATTTCCTTAATTTTCTGTCTATATTTTTATACATCAAATTATGTCATGTTTAAAAATGGGTGCACTTAAAAAAAATATTTCAATATTACTTGATTCTGAAGTTACTGTTTAATTTTAAACACAATAAAACTTTTATTAAAAGCATATCTTATACTGAAATCTACTCAATGTTGAAAAATAAGCTTAATTTTCATATCCTTATTATCAAAATAAAAAAAAAGTTAAGATGAAATAGTAATATCAAAAATGAAAAGGATTTGACTTTTACTTGATCAGTGAAATGTATTGATAAAAATTACAAATTAAATATTTTTAATTAATTAAAAATGAAAAATATTATACAGCAAAAAATAATATTAATAGAAATATAATTTTTAAAATTTAAGATGACATAAAAATTATTTTTGTACTGTAATATTTTCAGAAGTTATTCAGATTTCTCTTAATTTTTTACTAATTAAAATTTCATAAAAAATTGAAAACATAATTAAAAAAATTAATATGACATAAAAATTAGTTTTGTACTTTAATATTTTCTGAAGCTATTTCTGAAAAACGGCAAGATATCTCTTAATTTTTAATTAATTACAATTTTATAAAAATCGCTCCGAAATGCATATTTCTACATTCCAAAGAGTATTTAGGGGCCATGGTGGCCCGATGATCAGATCACAACTTCGGATCCAGAGGATTTCAGATTCGTGACCTGATTCCACCGAAGATTCGTCGTGTTATGCGGGTCTGGGGCATGTTAAATCCATCAGTGCCAAACGTCCTCCCGCTGGTGTGGTGTGGAGGGGAAGTGCCAGGTCAGGTGTTGTCCTTGTTATCTGACCACGGTTCAAAATTACTACGTCCGTTCCAAAATAGCCCTAGTGTTGCTTTAAAACGGGATGTTAGTATAACTAAACTTAACCGAAGTATATTTAATTGCCATGTTTTTTAGCTGTAGAAAAAGCGATTTAACCTGCCAATACACACAATCAATTTAATATTCTTAGAGATGATCAAATGAACATAGATAAAACTTATTAATTTAGAATTTCTTTAGAAACAAGAATATATCTTTCTAGGTGGGTTATTATTATACGAAAGTTTTTATGGAAAATCTTATACATACTCATAGAAAATTATTATTTATTGATCATTTTAGATGTAAATATAGAGCAACGTTAAAGGTTTTATTCAGTAATAATGGAATCTTCTCTACTCACATGCTCACAAACCCCCAAGTAAAAATTAATTTTCTAAAGTCGTTTTGAAACAAATAGTGATCCTCTAACAGAAAAAAAAAATACAATGCCAGATGCCAAATAAAAATAATGTTGGAAGTAAATATTAGCAATAACTTTCAACTGAAGTGAAAATATTATGAACCAGCATACTCCAGCTCATTAACCTTTGCTAAAATCTAGCATATATAAAATGTGAAGGTTGTGATCCCTAATTCGTTTTTATTTTCATGACTTTGTTTCCCACTCTATCGTGCAATTCTTTCGATTGCGAACTTTTGCTTCCTTGCAATGAAATCTCTACACTTACAGTCCACAAACCTTCAAAATAAAACTAATAATTGAAATCGAATGAAAGAAAACGGTGATACATTAAAAAAATGCATTACCAAATACAAGATGCTACTTTTTTCAGACCCTCTTCTCTATCCGTTGTACTTCTTCGGAACTTGAGAATTGTTGCCCTTTAAAGGAAATTGGGACGTTTTTCGGTTACGAAAATCATCGGAATTAGAATTGTAAATAAAAGTGATTTTTTTTTCAAGTAGATGTTTTATATCAGACGTATGGATATATTTATTTCTTAAAGTATTAAATTTTTAGCACATTATTCAACAGAACTTTTTTTTGTGGAAATTGAATAATGTAATAGGTGATTTTTTTTCTAAAAATGAAAAGAAAGAATTCAGGTACGATTAAATACAAACAACTTTCTCAACACGTAATTGTATTTATTTGAAATTTTGTGGTTAATTTATCAAAGTATGTATTTTAGTCCCAGAAATTTCTTCATGCCTTTATGAGTGACACCAATCCATTTTAAAGTCTTACAATAATTTTTTCTTTGACTTAATAGGATACGCTCGTTTGCAAAGCAAGCAAGGTGAAAAGTTTTTTTTTCAAAAATTAATTTTGTTATTTCCTTAATACTTTGTGGATTATTACATTCAGTAAGTACCAAACCCTTGTGTAAAGTTTTCTAATATTCAGAAAATGTTATGTCTAATCCAGTATTCTACGGATAAAGAAATTTTTTTCTAGAATCTCTGAATCATGTCTTCATTTTAAGAGCTACCATCAATCGCAAAGATATTTTATATTGTTTTTTGTAATATTTATTTTGCTTGAATCAGAACTAGGTTCTGAAAATTTAATCACCTTCTAAATCCCCAGAATAAATATCGCCTGACCAATTAAATAAATTATAAGCAGGATATTTAGCAGGAAATTTTCCTTCACTAAAAGAATTTGAAATGTGCCATTTTTTTAAAAGAATTTCTATTATTATCAATAAAATTCCCGAAACGAACAATTTTAGCTAACTAAGTTAAGCGTAATTACAATTGAACTATATAATACTATATAACCACAATTAAATTATACCAGTGAATTATGTTCTATCTTTGGGAAACGTCAAATGACTTTCTAGATTAAGAATGCATGATTACAGAAGACGTCACCGGTTAATAATACTTTTCGCTTACGCATTTTCTGCAAACATTAGAGATGTGGTAAGAGAAATCCACCATTCACATATTTTACATTTTTACTAGTCAATGCCATTTACAATTTTATTTAGAAATTTGTTAGCTACTTTGTTTTTGTCTGCTGCTTTTGCATCTTTAAAACAATCTGTTAAAGTCTTCTTAATTTGAATTACAGCGAAAGTTTTGCTGGAAATTAACACTGATTTCAGTTTCAACATGATTTCATATTCTACCATAAACTTGGCTCAATTTAGCCAACATCATTCCCTTTTGTCGTAAAATCCCCAGAAACCAAACCGGTTAATAATGGGTTAATGGCAAAATATGGCGTGATGCGATAAACTTCAAGCTGATAACCATATATCGATATGCTTGAAAGAAAAGCATTTTGAATAAATTCACTCCAAAGTTACCATATACTATGAGTACATATTCTGTAATTACGGAGAATTAATTTTTATTTTAATATATTTATAATAAAAAAAAAATTGAATTATATGTACCTTGAAAAATTTTAAGAAATTATATTTTCATAATAAATAGACACAGAAAAATATACTACTACGTAAAAATAAATAAAAATAAGAAGATAGAAGCAAAATATAATAAACTTAAAAACAACTTAAACAAACTTTTAAAAAAATGCAAAATCTGCTAAATGCTGATTGCTTTTTACTTTCTCGTTTGCGAAGTATATGTAGAGTCTAAAAAAGAGTAATTGCCAAAAAATTCGAACTCGAGTTTTCGATTTATCTTCACTTAAGTCGAAAAACACATTTTTTAGGATTATGTCTGTCTATGAGTTTAATTAAAAATATCTTGCTAAATAGACAAACATATGAAATTTGATATTTTTGTGTCAAATTTTAATTTTAATCCGTCGATAAAAAGGCGTCCAAAAATGCGTATTTTGTATTCTTTACTCTAACACGCAGCATACAGCTCTCATCGGCGAGATTTTGAAAACAAAGCGCTCTTGAAATTTGTATCCTTTCTACAGATTATCCACAATTCTATGCGGGGTGAGGAGAAGGATTATACTATCATTAGGAAATATGCGAGAAAGTGTCGGGGAGATGATTCCTTTTAGTTTAATTTTATTTAACAAATTTTTTTTTCTTTTTTGTGAATCATTCCTTTATATCAACATTTTAGACAAACAACATTTAGATATTTTGATTTAATAATTTATGTAATTGCTTTCTCCGATGAAATTGTTTATTCAGAACCCAAATGAATGGAATTCTGTAGTTTATTTACAGGGTATGGCTAGTTTACGGAACATCCTCTGATTTTGCATACGTCGATGGGTAAAATCGCGTCTTTCCGAGAAAAGTTTATTGCAACCGTCCTTATCCGCAAACGCCGTCACTTCCGCCCTCGAAACGTTTGGGATCCGACTCGATGGCAGCAATCGACGGCGGCGTCTTCCCTGAAAAAAAAAAGTCTTATCGCGCTCGATTTCGTTAGAAGGTTACCAATTGCCTATCAGCCGATTATCATTCGCTTAGATAGGAAAATGTAACACAGCACGCTTCTTCCTCGTTGTTTGTCGACTGACACTGGTCACGCCCGGTTCTGGCAGGTGGGTTGAGATGTGGCGTCACAGTATCGTCTGATGAATTCACTCAGAATATCAGATGGAAGAGATAGAATATCAGACTTCACATTTGAAGAATGAATATTTCACATGGTCTTTATTTAAATTCGCGATTTTTTCGCAATATCTAATTTATGCACAGCATAGTATTGTATAGTTTTTCTCAAGTTATAACTCGCCAAATATGGCAACCCACAGAATATCATTTGTAACCTTATAAATCAGAAATCGCAAATGGAATTTCGTTTTTAGGCGACTAATATTTGGTTGGCGAACGTTATTATATCCTTAACTAAAAAGTGCGATTAATGTGAGTTCTCTCCCGCTTTGAAGCAAAATGAGTTTCAATTGGAATGTGCTTGCGAATTTCGAATCCTGGTCTGATGATAAGAACGACTCTCTTCTCTAAACACTTTTGTTGTTGTTGTTTCTTATGGCACTTGCCACGGACAAACCCGCTGTTACGAAGACAGCGTTTTAAGCCGGAGGGGGAGCGTCTCTTGTTTTTATAGTAGCGCCAAATAGGGCCAATAGAACGACTTTGCTACTCACGCATCACTCATTCGCTTGCACAACCCCTTTTTCCAGGAGGGCACATTCACACATCTCACAGATAGAACAACGGAAGAACAACCATGCCCAAACCGGGACTCGAGCCCGGGACGCCCAGATCACGGGGAAGACGTGCGACCCCTATGCCAGGACGCCGACTCTAAACACTTCTGTTATTGTGTTGCGACTTATGGCACTTTACAAGCCCGCTGACAGTTATCTGTCAGCGATTTAAGCCGAGTGAGAGTCTCTTGTTTTTTTCAGTAGCGCCAACTAGGGCCAAGAGTACGACTTAGCTACTTCATGCGTCACATTCGCTTGCACAACCCCTTTTTAAAGGGAGGGGGCACATTCACACATGTCACAGATAGAACACAAGAAGAACAACCATGCCCGAACCGGGACCCGGGACGCCCAGACCACGGGGTAGAGGAGCTACCCTATGCCAGGAAGCCAGCCTAAACACTTCTACAACGCCTTATAAGTAATATATCTGATTCCGACAAATTTAATGCGAACCACACATTTTGGGTAAATCCTAGGTCTTATTTAGTTAGATTAATTGTATGGTTGTTCTCAATATCTAATTAATATGCAGTATGATACGGTATAATGTTTCTCAAACTATAATTCGCCAAATATGGCAGCTCATAAAATATCAATTATAACCCTGTAAATCAAAAATATCAATCGGAATTTTGTTTATTGGCAACTAACGTTTGAATTTTGCGAGTGCAATTGCGAATCCTGGTCAGATGATCAGGACAAGGCTCTGGTTGGCGAATATGTCACGAGCTAGGCGACTAAACTGTATTGTAATCTTTAGTCTAATTAACGAATATGATTAAAGGGTGATTTATTTACCGTTTTGAAACTACACGAAAATTATTTTTGGATGCTTTTGGAAATCTTGTGTTGTGGTCAGATGATCAGGATATCATCTTCCTCTGAAAATTTCTACATCATCCTACTTGAAAAACTTTTGATTTCGACAAATTTAAAGCATATCAAGCATAGATAGATTCCATAAAGGGAACACTTATTATAAAGGCTTTCAATAGCGTATTTGGGAGTAATACGGCCCTAGGCAATGCACATTAGGATGTATTTTTGTGATAGTTAATCAATTTAATTTTCAAATTTTAACGTATTTTCAACTTATTTAACATATTATGGATTACTTTTTTATTTTAATATCTTGATGAAATTTTTTTTATTTATTTTTAATACGGATATCATGGAAAAAATTAATTAAAGCATTAAATACGTGAAACATTAAGCACAATAATAGTTAATGGGATCTTTATTTAGAAATATAAGCATTTAATTATTATCAGTTCAGGATTTGGTAAATTTATGGCCCTTGGTAGGGTTCACTTTGTGGCCCCTCTTTTAATAACCTAGTCAGTTAAGTTTTACATCTCAGCACATTTTTAACTGAATCAACATGTTAACGATTTATTTAATTGTTTTATTTAATAAAATTGTAAAAATATATATGTTTTTATTCATTTATTTTTTTTAATGTGTATATCACAGAAAAATTAAATAAAGTGATAAAATTCTTGGAATCTTACATTATTATACATTGATTTTTTTTTACTTCTAGAAATGCATATTTTTTTACTTATTATGACTCCTGATTCAAATTAATAACTCTATTATCCAGCATTATAAACAATGTAATAACGGAGTGAAAGTAAAAACCAAATAAGGTTCTGACCAATTATATTTGATTCCTTATAACTGAGTTTATTGTGACTCATATTGACTATATTATGACTCATTATTCAAATTAGTAACGCTATAATTAAGAATTACTTATAAGCGTGGTAATAAAGAAGTGAAAGTAATAAACAGATAAGATTCTGAACAATAT
>JAPMOR010013161.1:43732-70292 GCA_026543865.1 Argiope aurantia
ATAAACATTGTAATAAAGAAGTGAAAGTAATAAACAGATAAGATTCTAGTCAATCATATTTGATTAAGTATTTTGCACATTTATTTATTTGGCATTTAAGCTAATAACATATTTTGTCCTACGTGCCTGCAGTATTATTTTGGATTCAATCATTAGAAAAACTTAGGCTCATGAAATCCAAAGGAAAGGTGAAAAATATACAAAATATCGACCAATTCGAATTAAATACTTTCCAATTAGCCTTGTTCATGTGTGATTGAAATAGCGACTTTTTAACTAATAAATGACCTTACTGTCTTCTTAATCCAAGTAAATCAACCTTGAATTGAATGAAAAGACAAAAACAAGAACAAATCAGTCAACCAAAACAAAAATAAAACATTACGTATAAATCAAATCGACTAGAAAATATGTACAAAAACATTCTGTGACAAACCGTTGATAGAAAGTTTTGGTTGTAGGTGAAGATTTTCAACGAGCTTGGTCGTCAGTAATTGAATTTTTATCGTCTCTTGAAGCCTTTGCTCTCTTTTGAGAGTGTTTTTTGCCATTAAAGCCAAGCATTGTTTATGGGAAACATCCAATGACTGTAAACAGCGTTATGTAACCGATTTTTTCATTCTTCTCGATAAAAATATTTCGCCAAGTGTTGAGATTTTTCTTTCGCAGATTTTCTATCCTTTTTGTTCAAGCTAGAAGAAAAAATAAATTAAAAAATAACAATATTTCAAAACACATTTTTAAATGTGTTCTAAAAAAGAGATTTTTTTAAAACTTTTAATTATTTCCAACTTTTTAGTCTCAATTTATAATTCATTGTTACAAATATTACGCAAATTTTGATATCGATTTTTACCTTTTTGTATATGAAATATACAAAAAGAAAATATTGTTACGAATCTGTAACGTTGCTTCTCAGCGCATTTAGTTTCATCGTAGGAAAGACAGTTTTACGATCAGCTCTATTGCATGCTGATTAAATGCCGGATTAAAGATTCTTGGGCTTGGCGATCATTTGGCGACAAGATGGATGATACCGGAATATTCAGGAATTTCGGTGATAGGACCACTAGGAGACGAGTTATGTTCGATTGTTCGTGAATCTTCTGTGTCCTAGTCCAAAAGCTATAAAAGGCCGGCAGTCCAAGCCAAAATCAGCCGTAAAGTTAGTGACGGATTAGTTGGATCAGTCCAACGAAGCGCAAGCACTGCGTGGAGTTCAAACTATAAGCTATAATTTTATAAGTTCAAGTTATATTTTTCAGTCGGTCGGTAAAAGGGCATCAATTATATAGATTTTTTTTTTGGCAATTACGTATCAATCGCATCTCAGAGATTGATCGTCAAAGATCTCACGCGCTAAAAGGCTTTTTCGTAACTATTATTCGACAATGGCATACGCCTAATAATTGATGACTAAGCGTATGCTATGCAAACATTAAAATGGTACAAATGCCATCGACTACTCGCGCCATCGTGTACAAAATGTCAGAGCACCATAAATGAAAAATGGTTACAAAAATTCTTTCCTTAACAAAAGGTAATCAGACAGTTTAACCCTACAGTGCATCGTGTAGCCAAACAGCTACACATTTTTATTTCAATTTATAAGCTCCACATGACTGTTCCAAAGGGCAACAATGTGTGTTTCGAAATTCTTTTTTAAATACTTTTTAATAAACATTTGTTGAAAAGACCGATATATGGCAACAACAGTACTTGAATTATATTTAAACTGGAAGCTTGGAAAAGTACCAAGATAGTTGCTGTACGAATAGTTCTACCATTAAAATACTATCTAGATATCTTAGTATTTTCTATATATTTTCCTTTATATTCTTTTTATATATCTTTTGAAGTGTAAAAATTATATTGGTAAAAAATTACTTTTATATTTATTTTAAAATTATTATATTGTGATTTGTGTCATTGGAATATTGGTTAATTCATAATGTAGCCATTTGGTACATTTAAAATTTTTTAAAAAAAAATTTCCACGAAAAAAAGTTATAATTTTTTAAAAACATTTTCTTACATTATATGCAGTTATACAAAACACATATATTACTTTTTGTAAAAAAAAAAAAAAAAGAATCATGCATTTTAGGTTTAAATAAAAATCCGAAAATTTGATTGAAGTTGTATTAAGGTAAGATTTCACTGCATTTTTCCAATTTTTCGTGTAACTATATGATGTAAATAACTTTTTTTCTTGTTAAATTAAAATGTTATAAGCAAATTTCCTTTGTAGTTTAAAATATTCAAACGGTGGCATATTATCTGTAAACCGTGCAACAAAAATTGTTCTAAAGTCTCTTCAGAGCACGCAGATTAAGCAACAAGATTTAGCACGTAGTTAATTCTTAAGTAGTAGATGTTCATTAATAAATGGTTTTACAAGATTTTAATTACATTTTTAATTTAAAATTAATCAAAATTTTAAAATTATACTTCAATAACAATGGAGCATACCATTGTACAAAATTCATTTGCGTAACACTTCGAAAATTAAAATAAATAAGTAAATAAGCTTTTCTTGATACCAATTTGTTTCCGTTTAAACTTTTTTTCAATTTAAATAAAATTTTAAAAATATCTTCAAGCGATAAATTTTTTTCTTAAGAAATATTTGTTATTTTCGTCAATTACATAATTATCCGAATATTCAATTTTTTAACTGGTTTTAATTAAACTGGATAGCTTGAATTTAACTGTAACTAAAACTACAATTAAACTTGAACTATTTAAGAATTTTTAATTGAAACTCTTCAAAAACGAAATTTTTCGCTGGATTTTTAAATTTACATCCGTAGTATTTAAGTATTATTTATTGGCTGATGTACGTTAGCTGGCTCACTTAAAATTTTGATTAAGTTTAATTGAAGTTAAGTTTCTTACTCATGACTTGATGTTTATAATTCTTTCTAAATAGGAGGAGTTAACCAAATGAGGTCAAATGACATAATAATGATGTTGAGAATCCAAATATCTGAGTAGTTAATCTCTTTCAAATTGTATATTATCTTTTGTAATAATATAATTATCTTTCTGATTCCTCAAATAAATAACAAAATCTTTTTTATTAACTTTAAACAATGGAAAGAAATCATGCGATTAAATATTTAATGGAACATTGAAAACGCCCCCTGAATGAACGGCTATGAAATTAATAATTCAGAAAATTATGCAAAAAAAATAGTTTTTAAAATTATTAAAATTTAGAAAAAATCTCATGACAAATAGTATTACTAAAGAGAATTTTTTAAATTTTAAAATGATGTAAAAATAAAATTTTTACTGTAATACTTTTGAAAATTATGAAGGGACCATTTTGTTGTTGTGTTGTGACTGAAGGCACTTGACAAACCTGCTGACAGAGGGACCATTTTAAAATTATTAATTAATTAAGTTAAAAGAATTGCTTAGAAGTGCATATTTCCCCTAATTTATATCTGTGTTGGAAATTGGTGCTTCTGGGAGCCAGTCTGTTTCGTACAGCTTCGATACACACTTGCACCCAAACAGGAACCTTTTCTTTTTTATGAATTGATTAATTTAGTGAAAACTAAACATTGTTACAGAAAAAGCTAACAATACTGAATAGTTTTCGTTAGTTTATTATGTCTGTTGCTTATCTCTTTAATGATCTTTAATTAATACTTTCTCATGGCCCTCAATTTATAAGTTTATATAACTGCGCAATGTATTCAATCAAAAAAGAAAACAAAATCGTACACTTTTGTAATAAGAATCTTAATCTTTAGAATCTTTACATCTTTAAAAATGATAGATACAAATTGTCCCCATTATTTTATTGTATAATCATGTGATATAAACGGCCTTGCTTCAGATGAAAATTGGTTCATGCTTTTTATTAATAATAAAATTAACTGTCGAAACATTTATTACCATGAATCCTTCACTAAACCCTTCATTATGTTTCAGAATTAATTAGCATGATTTGAAGTACTTGTAATGCAAAAATGGTTATAGTTAGTATATATCAATCAGGAGTTTGACGATTACGCAGTGCAATCGTGAGAAAGAAAGAACGTAAAAACATGTTTAATGCTAGCAACTTTTGGCGATCAGCCGGCTAGCCGAAAAATTAAAAGTTGTTAAAATTTTTATTGAAATATCTTATATAACTTGATTTTAATTGTCTTTTCATTAAAATATTTTAATATTAATTTATTGATAGTAATATAACGCGTACTATTTTGGAGGACTTAAAAGCCATTCTGTTATCCCCTTATTTTCTGTTATATGTACTAAAATTTAAATTTTAACTTGAAATGGAAGCGATTAAATTTAAATTAATACAAGCTTTATTTTTTCTAAAACCAAATATGTTTTTTTTTTGAAAAAGTATGAATACAGAAAACGAAATCGTTCAAATTGAAGTGGTATGTATACTGTAGAATACCTTCTCTGCAATTCTTAGACAATTATTCAATAAAAACGTTTCCAAAATTTATTTTTCTACGATAAGAAAACATTTTCAAATGATAAGAAAGATGAGATATTTTTTTAGCCGTTTGATTAATGCTCAAAATTTAAAGACTAATTTTTAAAAAGTGTTAGATTTTTTTTTCCGTCATGTTTTTCAATATAGATTCGTAATTTTTCCAGGAGTACTGGTTTTCATTCCTCATCTACTACTTTTTGAAATCCATCAATAGGTTTAGGTTTAGAAAGAGCTCTTTCCAACATTTTTAAAGCACAACTGTCACTAGATGAAACGTCAGGAGATTTAGAAAAATGTTTAAAAGGTATAAATGTAATATTTGCATCGGTCTGCGTGTTTTGAAAGAATGCACTGGTACTTTTCGCAGCATTACTTGTAGCACTGTCTCGATAAAATTTCACTCTTTGAAAGTCATTGGAATAAAGAAATAAAATTTCTTCTGCAAATATCGAAATAATACTTTCTTTTAATTGTTTATTGAACTGATTTCAACATTTTTTCGCCCTCTTTTTATTTATTTTTTATTTCCAATTGCTGGAGAACTTGGCGAAAATCAGAACCGTTTTACTGAAATTTTCTTTGCATTGACGGAACTAGGTTTGTACATTTTTCTTTCTACATTTACAGTTGTAAGTAGACTGTTTATGTTACAGTTATTTAGGTAAAATTATGCTTCATCAAGGATCGCAGTGTATTTTCATTTATTAACTGTTAAATAGTTTTCTTACTAGATTCTAAATAGTTCTGCGCTCAACAACATTCCTTGACAGCAGCTGGTGATCATTACGTTATTTAAAAAAATATTTTTGGGTTGTAAATCTTTGTTGCAGGTTTTATTTATTGTCGTTACAAATATATTCAAATATCTTATGATTTATAGTAACTACTTCGGCAAATTTTCTTTTAAAACTAGGGATTTCATATTAGAAATATTTCAAACAGTACGTACTTTTTTCGGATATTCGTTTGAAGTCTTCTCTCTATATAAAAGTAAAGAATGACATCCCCCCCCCTTCTGTTTAATAATGTTGATTATTTCGCACTAAGACATTTTAATAACACGATTTCATAACGTTTTGAATAAAGCACAGAAACATATCTGTATTTGCAGGTGACATTTTAAAATAAGCATACATTCAAAAGTAGCAGAAGATATTTCTCATTTCAGATGACTAATGATTCTCTGACCAGAAATTTTTATTAAAAATATTTTTTAAAAAATTCTATACTGAAATTATTCTAAAAGTATGTAAATGCCTTTTGTATTATTATAGGAACGAGTAGTAATCTTTAAAAATGAACCTACATTAAGAAAAAATTATTAGAGTAGAGTGGTTGTTCTGTATATTTAAATCATGTTTGGCTTTTAAAATATAGAATTGTTGAATTAATAATAAAGGTATTTTAAAAGGTCACAGAAAACTTTTTCTTACAGTTTTTTTTCCTAGAAAATATCATATTTTATATTCGTTTAATTTCGTATATAAAATGTGATAAAAATTTTGATATCCTAGGTTTAATTGTGGTGAAAATTATTTTAATCTTTTAATTTGAGCTTTTGTCAGCGTGATGGCAAAATTCTGATAAAAACCAAATTCTCAAGCGCGCATAATGTGCTGATGAAAATTAAATTTTATTTTTTATATGAAATATATTGTTGGAAAATATGCTTAAAATGATTTTTTTAAATTAATTAAAAATAGAAAAAAAAATTATACGTCAAAAAATACAAATCATTATAAAAATAACTTTTTAAATTTTAAGCTTATATAAAAATTATTTTCATGCCGTAAAATTTTCTGAAGTCATCGCGGGAAAACGTTTAATATTTCTCCTAACTTTTAATTAATTAAAGTTGGGGCACATTCTCACTACCCAAAGTGGTTGTTTAGCTCCAAATCAACAACTGACATGCTGATAAAAACCAAAATCTCATGCGCGCATAATATGCTGATGAAAGTTAAATTTTATTTTTATTTTATATGAAATATATTGTTGGAAAATATGCTTAAAATAGTTTTTGAAATTAATTAAAAATAGAAAAAATTATACGTCAAAAAATACAAATCATTAAAAAAAATAACTTTTTGAATTTTAAGCTTATATAAAAGTCATTTTCACGCAGTAAAATTTTAGGAAGTCATCGCGGGAAAACGTTTAAGATTTCGGCTAACTTTTAATTTATTAAAGTTGGCGCACATTCTCACTGCCCTAAGTAGTTGGGCAGCTCCAGGTCAAACAGCCTAGCCAGTAGAGTTCCAAAACACACACACACACACGCACACACGCGAGCGCGCGTAAATGCATATTATAAGTAGAAATTAGTATTCAATGAAATTCCAGTGCTTAGTAAACTATATAAAGTAAGATTAAAATGAATGTCTTACATGGTATTGGCATACAATAGAAATATTAACTTTTGGCGTGAGTTTAGCATTTTTATTGAGTCTGTACTGTCATCCTCGGTAAGACCTTTAGCAATTAATCTTTGGCATCCGTTAACAGTATTCAAAAATCGAATTTATGTTTTAGACACAGTTTTCACAACCGGTTGAAACAAAATTTGACTCTAATTTGTATTTGTAGTCACAAAAACCATAGCAAATTCGATATATTGCGATTTTGAAATATCGCGTTTATGTGTTTCTCAAAGTACAGACCGACAGACGTAAGTCTGTATACGGAATTTTATCTATGTAGCTCTCTATGTTTTGTAGTTATCGTGTTCGAAGAGCCATATAAATGGACTTCCTGTGAACAGATTTTACACAAAATTTGATAGTTATCTTCGAATCTGGTTTAAAAACCGTGTACCAAATTTCAACCGTCTAGCTCAAAGTGTTTTTCAGTTATCTTTGTCACAGAGAAACGGATATTTTCTAAAAATGTGTTTTTCGAACTCAGGGAGGTCTAAAAAGTGGAGATCCGTCAAAATCGAATGACGATTACTATACTTTCTCTATATAATGTATACGAGAAAATGAAAAATATTTATTTTTTTTCTTTTAGTTTTTATTACTATAGCCTGCGCGTTATTGAATGAAATGGGTCGCTGACATTAAAAGGTAGCTTGGAAAATTACTCTTATTAATTGAAATATTCCAACTACCTCCAATGATTGTGTCGCAAATTCAGGGTGGAAAGATTGCTGGGAGCTACATCTTAAGGGGACACGTAATTGATTGCTGTGGTATTTTAATTATACACTGCATTAAACACTGCTACTGTCCTACTCAACAGGACTAAATAATGAAATTCACTCTGAACAGTTGCATGTGGTATATTTACTCTAATGTCCAATTTTGTGTAATTTATGCTAATTATTGGTTTCTATTATAATGCTAATAAGGAGATTCATAAATAAAGATAAAACCAGGATGTATATATAGAGAAATATGTAAATTGGGCGATTGTTGCTCGATTGACGAAAATAATGAAATTCGGGCGTGTTTTTTCTTTGAGAAATCATTTCTCTTTAGTAATTAAGACATCAATTAAATGTAGGACAAAACTGCTTATTTCTCGGTATTCATGAGAGAGGAAGATTCAAATTGGGGTTTGTCCTCTTTTCATCGCCTTTTATAAACTTTTCATTACCTGGAAAAATTTACAAGATGTAGGATCCGCTGTAGCTTGTTGATTTAGTCCCACCCTCGTTTAGATGAATTTATGACTGATAATTGAGTTGGAAAAAGGTTTCGAGTTATATCTTTTTATTCTCAAAGCAGAAAAAATTCAAGGCTGTTAAGTGTTTGGATCTTTCCAAGTACTTGCTTTTACCTAATGTTGATGAAATTATTTTTTGATTAAAGGTGCCATTTGATAGAATATCCGACAGGTGTGCCACCAGTGTTAGTGTAACATTAAGCCCGTGTATAAATATAGAAATTCTTTTAATATAAATTCCTTGACTCTGAAGTTACCGAATTTGAATACAATGTCCTTGATGGTTGTGCTTTTCTACTTGCAATTAAATTGTTCTTTAAGAAAATATTATCGAAGATTAATTTTATTTTGCTTTTAAACAGACTGCTTATTAAAAATCTTAATAATTTGATCATTTCTAATCAGATTTCTCAAATAATATTTGAATAATCAAACTTGATTCATTTAAAGGTCATCCAAAATTTACTACAAATTTACTCTAGTTTTTACTACGAATAGAATATGGTCTTTCTGCTTTAGTGAACAACCTCATTATATATTACATTTTTTTAAGCATCATGTATTGTTTTTAATCTTTGAATAGAACCATCAGATTTAGGTCGCTAAATCCTAATGGTAATATTTCAGATTCGGGACGGAAAAGTTCGGAATTCCAAGAAGGTTCCATTAATGATCGAACTTGCTTGTTAAACTGACATTGAAGGTCAAAAATTCTCCTTGGATCGGGGAATGCTAGTCCAGGTGCCGACTTTATCATCTGAAGGCTGTTTACAATTGCTGGAGTGTTCCAAAATTTGTTGTCACATCTCTTTAAAACAGAACATTAATATAAATAAACTAAAAGTGAAACTATTTGTGTGAATCATAAAAGTGACCATATGATCTATAATAGTCGAATAACTTCGATTTAAAGTCCTGGTCTTCCCTCTCCCACACTATATCTAGAAGATTTGGTACAAGAAAAAAAAATTTATTCTCTTTATTAGTGTTAAAATCAGAGCTGTTCTTTCACGCACATTTTTTTTTTTGATAGAAGGACAATTTTACAATTTTTGCAACTGTCTTCAGTATGTTCTCCTGCGGTTATTTTGCTACTAAATTAAATAAGCAAAATTTCCAAGAGCTCTGTCCTTTTTTCAATTCCAGAAAAGGAAGTGAGTCACACGTTTCCGAGAGAAAAAGCATGAGTTTTCTATTCTCTTTCGAACAGAGCACAGAATCGTCTGCTGAGGGAAAAAAAAAAATTTCGCTTGTTTATCCGGAAACCGAAAGCAATGGGGTCACGTGATCGGATGCCTTTCCGCAGGTAGCTCGGCCTTCCTGCTCTCTCTTCAAGGACGAAGGATTCCAGAAGAATTCATCGAAAGCGTCGCTTTCGTTTGGTGTAAATTATTATTGTTATTCATTTATTTATTTATTTTTTGAAAAAAGAAGTTGCATTTTTGGCCGGAATAGAATCACGCGATATTTAGAGCATTATTCTCTAAATGAAAGCTGAATAAATGCTTGAATAAAATAAATATTTGTAAGGTTCACTTTGTGTATCGATGAAAGAATTGTACTCGTTTAGCTTATGTTAACTTGTGAAAACGAATGTTGGTAACAGATGTTTGGTTGTCGATGTCCGCCACGGTTGTAACCTACGCATATGCTTTACCACAATAATAAATTTGTATTTTTTTCTAATTAAGAATTCTTTCTTTACATTTAAATTTCAAGCGGCTGATTATAAATCAGCCTTATATATTTACTTTACTCCAAATAAGATTTACTATTGTAATCAAATACTATCGGGAACAATTAATTTAAGACTCGTTTATGGAAGAAATCGTCTGCATTTCAGAAATTCTTTCCATCTCCATTCATATCTGGCAACATTCCGTATTTCATTTTCTTTTTTCGCTTTTAAAATTAATAATCATTTCATGAGATGTTTTTTGCCGAATGACAAACATTACGGCGTCATTTAATACGCAATTGTATTGTTGCGACATAAATCGTAAATATTTTATTTAAAAGTAGCAAACGATTATTTAAATAATTATAAATTTTATTTTGTAAATAGTTGTGAAATTCAAATTGGCAACAGTGATATTTTTGGAACTTTTAATTTGTTGTTAAAAAACGAAGCTAGAATTTTGAATGAAAATAAGTTGATGTAAATTTGATAATATTATCTATAATGTAATAAGATTTAATTTTATAGTAAGTTTGTCTGCATTTTATTTTTGTTGACGCACGAACACAACAGTATCAATGAATGCGCATGCGTCTGTCATGCGTCTCTTGTGCCATGACGTTTGCCAAAACAGTGTGACAAATATTAAAAAAGGAAAGGAAAATTAATTCGCCGTAATTTCGAACTTGAAACATTGCAGCAAGATGATTTTATGTTTGTTCATCCATTGTATCTTTGTGTAGCTCAGTTGCACTAGACGTAGTATGCAACCCGAATGGCATTACGCAATTTGCAGAAAGAATGCCTGCCAAAATAAATGATGTTGTTAATTAAAGTAAAAGAAATAATTTTATTATGAAGTTAATGCACTAAAAAAAAGTTTTTTCTTAGTATACAGTTTTAACATTGACAAAAGCACGCAAGTGAATGATTTGATAAAACAAAATTAGTAACTTAGCCCATTTGGCGACCAGTTTGTCCGCCAAGAATACTGACTTTTCTAGATATTAAATTATTAATTCCGATTATATTTATCAAAACTTTCATCATGTTATTTAATAAGATTAATCGATGAGTATGAAATGACGATATTCATATGCATATTCATACAATCAAAGGAACTTGTCAAATTGTATGAAATAGCGGATATTACGCTGTAACGATACATATAGTGATTACCTGTATGACTATGGTTAAGCCTAATTTAGTACGGGATAAAAATTTCTATTTGAATCCAGAATCTTGATTTGTTCACGTATTTTTCCTCGGACTGATTGAAGGTTTCAGTGGCACGGCGAACAATTTTTTAGAGCATTTCCGGCAATATTTTGCAATTCCATTAATTAACTAAGTGAAGCTTTGAATTAAATGCAACCGTAAAAGAGTTTAAATAGTCAAAACGCTCGAACAATGATTTGTTTACATTTGACTGCTGCCATTTTGACAATCTATCGATACTTATAAATAAAGCTCAATGTGTGTGTGTGTGTGTGTGTGTGTGTTGGCGCGCTACAGGCCAGGCCATTGGACCTACAGCTACCAAATTTGGTACATGTATACCTTAGAGGTCGGGAATGGGCACAATGGGTCCCTTTTTTTGAATTTTTGATTAGAATTTTAATTATTAATTAAAAACTACCTTTCCCGCCAAAAAAATCTTCCATTCCAGTAAAAATTATTATTATATTAATTGCAGATTAATTCTTTCCACTTTAATTTAAAGCATAAATTCTACAAGAGCTAACAGAAAATTAGAGTGATAAATATTACGTTATGATTGAAGGCCTTAATAATATTTTGAGTGAATTATTTGACTATCGAAATTTGAAGTTTTAAAATATTTTGATGAAGAATCTATTAAAGTTGGAATTGCGTAAAATATTTAATTATTAAAATTTAAACGAGCATTAAGATTGGCGAACCGGCTGGTCGCCAAAGGCGGCTAGTACTTATATAAAGCTCAATGTGTGTGTTTGTATGTGTGTTGGCGCTCTACAGGTCAGATCGTTTTACCTACAGCTATCAAATTTGGCACATGCATACCTTGGAGGTCCGGAATGTGCACCTGGTGTCCCTATTTTTGAATTTTTAATTAGAATTTTAATTATTAATTAAAAACTAACTTTCCCGCCAAAAAAATCTTTTCATTTCCCTACCGCCAAATGAGTAAGGCTTCAATTTTTTTTCCCACTCTAAAGAGGATAGGCTTAAGAAATTTTCGGCAGATTATTTCAAAGGATTCTGTTTATTTTCTTAATGTTTGATGCATTTAAAATTAAAAATTGTAAATTAATCGATCTTTCAGATTCATTCTGAAGAACTTTTGAATTAAAATAAAACAGAATAAAGGAAATTAAAAATTTCTAATCTGCATATTGTTACCCCAACTGGAGTAGAATATTCACGCATTTGCGTTACCATAATTGGCATTGAAAATTCAAGCATGCGCATTGTTTTCTGATTGTTGATAATTGTTTTCAACGGATAAGGACTTGGTTTTGAAGACTTAATATGTTTTCGACAGATTATTTCAAACGATTCTGTTTATTTTTTTAGTGTTTGATGCGTTTAAAACTAAACATTGTTAATTAATCTATCTGTTCATGATGAATCTGAGATAATTTTGTTGAAAACTTCTTGAGATATTATATAAATAAAGAAAAATATTCTTTAGTGCCCATAATGTTTAAATACTCAGCGACTCTGTTTTCAGTACTCATATTTAAAAAAAATGCTTCGTTTCAGTAAAAAAAAATATTGTTATATTTATTGCAGTTTAATCATTTCCATTTTAATTTAAAGCATAAATTCTAAGGGAGCTAACAGAAAATTAGAGAGATACATATTACGCTATGGCTGAAGGCCTTTATAATATTATGAGTGAATTGTATGACTATTAAAATTTGAAGTTTTAAAATATTTTAATGAAGAAGCATTAAAATGGAAGTTCCATAAAATATTTAATTATTAAAATTTTAACGTGCATTAAGATTGGCGAACCGGCTGGTCGCCAAAAGCGGCTAGTAAATAAGAAGACTGATTTATGACAATGTGTGTGTGTGTGTGTGTCTGTGTGTGTGTCTGTGTGTAAACATTAATTTTGTTTGAAGCAGAATACAGTTTCGAAGACATAGAAAAGACATTTTGCATTTTTAAATTCGTTTTAATCCATCCGGGGAAGGCATAATATATTTACAAGAAGGCGCGGACAAGGCACGTCCGCTCTCTGCGTGGCACAAAAGCAGAAGTGGGGAAGAGAGAAATAAATTATCCCTCGTCTTATATAACATGATATATTGATAGGGAAAATATTTTTTTACAGTGCTAATATATTATTAAGATTCTGATAGGGATTTCTGATGCATGTCAATCACAAGTAAGGGAAACACAGGGATCTTTTAAAAAGAATGTGTTTATTGGACATTTTAATAGTTATTCACGCGGAGCATGTGAATGTGTCGGCGTTTAGCCGATTCAGCAATTTTATAAAACTTCTCTTGAATGAATTAAGTAAAGAAAGGGGAATTGGATCAGGAAATAAGAGAATGAAATTACTATGGGCAAAATTAAGATAAAGATTTGGAAATTAATTTGGATTAAATAAAGAGAATACAGTTATATATATATATATATATATATATATATATATATATATATATATATAGATAGTTAGTTAGTTAGATAGATAATAGTCTAATCGATGTGTACATTTTCCTGGGAAAAAATGCAAAGAGCAATTTTATTGCCTTAAATCGACGGATTATTTGTTTATCCAAAATTCTTATTCGGATACACTACCGGATAACGGGTGGGTGGGTGATGATGTAAGCTTAAATGTGGAACTATAAATGGTTATAATAACTTAATCATGCCAGGAAAAGAATTTTCAAGTGTAAATCTGAAGAAAAAAAAACATTTGTCATTTTTTTAAAAAAATATTGAGCGTATTCTTTGGAGTTCTCCTAAAATATGTAATGCGTAGAAGGAAATAATTGGTAAAAATTTCTGATCAATATCTTCATTATTTTTTTAAAGTTTGACTTTGTTGAACGAAACAAAACAGGTAATAGAAAATTGCCTGTAAGTTCTTTTTATATAAATCAGAATTCGCTAATAGAAAACAATTCCTGTTCTATCGATTTCCGCGTTATTATATCAAATGATATCGTACTGATCGATTTCTTAAAAAAACAGCAAAAATTGAATTTGAAAAAGAAAATGTATTAGTTTGTGGCGAATTAACTTCGTCACATAACACTATTGTAAAAAAAAAATATTATACAATGGAATTAGCAAACGTAATGGTTGTTGGAAAAAGAATTCAATCTTAATAAGTGCGACAAGATGTTAACTTCAATTTATTTTTCATCATTTTATAGTTACAATTTTCAGAGGAACCTTCTTTATATGTAACACAAACAGACTTCCACTTTTATGTTTCTCTTGGAGGGAAACTTCTCTAAGGAGAGCAAGTTTAATTTGTTGGTTTAACATTTGTGTAGTTTGTGAGGCGTATTAAAAAGCGAAGGTACAATCCCACGAAATTAGAAGTTAGATAAACCGGATATTTATGTTTTTAATAGCGCTTTGATGTTATGGAACTGGTCTCCATTAGAAACGTTCATGTACACAGTACACAGAATGACTGTGACAATTAAATGTTAACGACTTTAATGTCAAACAATTTGGCGGAATCATAGGCATGAAGGTATATCTAAGAGATTTTTCTGAAAACAAATATAACTAATATTCCTGATGAACCAGCTGGTCACCTGAGGCGACTAGTAGGAAATTAGTTCTGATAATAAATCGCGCAAGATTTATGACTGCTCATTGTTGACTGTGGTCAGTTTCGAAAGTAGATAATTTCCAAAGGAAAAGTAGACAAAACATTCCAAGTATCAGGAAGAAAATGTTAACTTCAACGTTATTCATTTTTTTTCCTTGTGTACAAAGAGAAAGTATTGTAATCGAGATTTTGAAAACTGTCCACGTTTCAGACATCTCTGAATCTGAAATTATGACTGTCTGTCTGAATAAATAAGATAGTACAAAAAGCCTTGAGTTAGACAAGTGAAATTCAGTACATGGATTTTAAATCAAATTTGTAGATTTCTTTGAATTTTGGACGAAATGTTTCAGAGGAACTCTATCTGTTCGGCTGTGCGCATATTATTGAATATGATAACTATAAAACATTAGACAGATATAATTTGGTACATAAATTTAGCTTCTTAAATGTAGATACGAATCAAATTTTTGCATCCATGTTGATATTTTAAAAACTTTGGCTTGCCTTACAGACGGTGATGTATAATATACACTATCTACCAATAAGTAAAACAGGGAAATAGAAATAATAATAATAATAATAATAAAACCAAAAAAACCCAAAAAAACACTAATACTCTTGATTCGAATGAGCGCAAAGCAGCTTAGAAACAAACCAAAAGAAGCAACCACAACAAAAATGAAATATGAAATATAACTACAGGGAGCGACTTTATCAAGAGGCGCCACCCCCTGTAGCTACAAAAGAAGCCTTTTCTGTTGAATGGCGGAAATATCCAAAATCCATTCCGTGCCCCGAAGGCTTCAGAAAAAGGAAGAAGTCAAAAACTAAAAAAACTACAAAAACACTCACACAAAAAATTCCAAAACTCAAGAATACAAACTAAACTTGATGTTTTTGAGGATTTAGTTAAAGTTGGAGTATTTGATAAAAGGAAAGAATTTAGTTTTAAAGTTATTATTTTGTGCCACTTTGAAACTA
The DNA here is from genome assembly GCA_026543865.1 of Argiope aurantia. Classification (NCBI taxonomy): domain Eukaryota; kingdom Metazoa; phylum Arthropoda; class Arachnida; order Araneae; family Araneidae; genus Argiope; species Argiope aurantia. The sequence goes on from JAPMOR010013161.1 coordinate 59,318, forward strand.
ATTTAAGTAGGAAGATTTTTAAAAATGTGGTTTTTTCGCAAATTAATAGAATTTTTGAGATTTGCAATAATGTTGAATCCTTTAGAGTTGCTTCTAGTGATTTTCTGGAAAATCTTAAGGCTAATTGTTTTCCCTTTAATTTTTGTAATATTAATTTTAGGGTTAAAAAACTTCTTGGAAATTTTATTTGAATGTTTTTAATTTTTTGGACTTGCCGGTTAGGTGGACTTTTTAACTGTGACTTTTTTGCTGGTTTTAGTTATGTTGACTTGTGACCGGTGTGTGGCGTGTTTGGTTTGTTTATTGATGTTGACTTGTGACCGGGTGTGTGGCGTATTTGGTTTGTTTACTTGTGACCAGGTTTGTGGCGTGTTTAGTTTGTATTCTTGAGTTTTGGAATTTTTTGTGTGAGTGTTTTTGTAGTTTTTTTAGTTTTTGACTTCTTCCTTTTTCTGAAGCCTTCGGGGCACGGAATGGATTTTGGATATTTCCGCCATTCAACAGAAAAGGCTTCTTTTGTAGCTACAGGGGGTGGTGCCTCTTGATAAAGTCGCTCCCTGTAGTTATATTTCATATTTCATTTTTGTTGTGGCTACCAATAAGTAATTGGATACCTGCGATAAAAGAGACAATTATTCATATTCAATTATTGGTAGAGCTTCCACTTGAGATAACTTCAGCCCTAATCCATGGCATGCTTTGCTAAAGTGTTTGGAAGATTCACAGTGGTATTTTTCTCAACTTGGTTGGAGTCGGCCATGGATGATCCCAATCCGTAACACGAGAAACATCCCCAGACCATAATTCCACCTCCTCCAAATTTTACTGTAGACGCAAGGCATTCTGACAAAAGGCGTTCTCCATGCTTATGCCAAACCCAGACTCTGCCATCCGACTGATAGAGATTGAACCTTGATTCATAAATCCAAAGAGCCTTTCCCCCCTCCTCTACGATCCAATTTCGACATTCTTGCACCACCTCAACCAAGCGGCGCGGCTGGATCTTGTAATCAAAGGCTTATGGGTGGCAGCAGACAATATGCTTTCACGCAAATATACTTCCTTGCGGTTACTATTTATCAAAACAACAGTCCCAGATGTTTTTTGGAACTCCTGGAGTATGTGGGCCATCGGTTTGGTGAGGTTTTTCCGAATTTCTTTGAAAAGAATTCATGGGTCTCTGTTTCTAAATCTTGTGTGTCTGCCGGGTTGAAGCACATTCCGACAATCACCACTCAACTTACGCTTCTTAATCACAAAAGCCACTGTCTATTGGAACGTTTAACTTATTAGATTATTATTAGATTACTTATTATCCTTAAGGATCTGCAATTTCTATGATATCCGACAATTTTTCCTTTCTCGAAATCGGACAGCTCTGAATTTCGTGGCATCTTGCATTCTACTGATGCTAATGCTGTTTCCAACACGATATTTAAGTACTGAAGGCTTGACGTTGATCAAGACCGCAAATATTCTCATTTGTGTGGGTGTTCAAATTCTTATTAGTAGATAGTGAATATTGCTACTAGAAAGTAAATAGTCTTATAAATTTCATGTTGTCATATTTTTTCATTTCATATGATAACATAAAAAGGAATAAATCATTTCTTGTTATATTTTCTGATGTAAAATCCATTTAATTCACTCTTACTAACATTAATAAATTTCGGAAGAGCTTTTTTTTTCCCCAACCAATTTTGTGTAACATCTACGTATAGTTTTCCAAACAGCTAGAATAACATGAGTAAAATCATTTGCAAGAGATAAACACCTGCTCTCAATTAAATATGCATTTCTTTTCCTTAAACACATTGATATGAAGTTGATTCACACTTTGTTTCAATAACAACCGTCCAGATGAAATATTCCAGTCAAACACGAATTGCTGACTGCCAATGAATAATAATGAAAAAAAATGCATAGGATATTGATATTCATATCGTTTGACAGCAATTTATGAAAAGTAAAGACTGACTTTCTATAGTGAAATGAGAATGGTAGGCTAAACAAATTGGAAACCTTGGATTGGATTGATCTGTTTATAATTAATTTTGCCTTTTAGTTTCCAATAAAAAGTTCATAAGTTTAGTTTCCAATTAAATAATTTTTTCATATTTTTTTATTTAAATTTAATGCTTGAGCGCTATGTATTCTGGTTGTAGCATATTCATTCAGAGGCATATTCATTCCCTCAGATGATAAAAAATATGTTGATTGCCTTCGCTCGTAGATGGATCCCAGAAGCATTTAGGGCAGTAATCACCACTGGTGTAACAGGGCCCCCGAGTTTAGGAGCTATGGGTGGAGGAAAAAAAATGTATCGATTTTTTTATATTCGAAATTTAATTTTAAAAAATTGAGAGATCAAACAATCAATTTTTTTCAGTTTTTCCGATTGAAAAATCGAAACATTTGCTAACGCTATTTATATTTTCATTTTCAAGCTGATAAATTATTTTGTTATTTAAAAGTGAAGTTTAAAGAAGATTTTAACTAAATAAAACTTTATATATCTGAATGCAGCGACGGCAAATTAGATTAGAAAACATCAAATAGCTTCAAATATCAAATGCTTTCTTACTTAACAGAATATAAAAATATCATATAATAGCGACACTAATTCAACATTTATCAAAAAAATTCTTCTATCAAATTCGCGTGAGATTGCATCAAAAATTAAAAATTTGATCAAACATAACCAAAGGAATTCGGTTAAAATTCGAAAAAACACTAAATATTAAACCCCATCCGGTCATTCCAGGTTCCTAAGCCTATAGTTAACTAAACTTGATAGAGACTCTGACCGTACGTATGCCATTGAGCATTCAGGAGTGACACTTTCTTTGCAGTCCCATCTCTGAATATGACGAACCCATATCGGAAATTGTAAATCTGTGTAAATAAATATTTAGATGGAAAATATCGTTTGATAGTTTCAATAATTTCTACATTATTTAAATACTTTACATGGTATAAATAGAAATGCTTCTTTTATTTTTCTTTTGATTAAACGTTTCTTTTAGAGCAATTTAATTTTAAAGATTATCTATCTTTTACTTTATTTATTCTAATTTATTCAATATATCAGTTTTTCACCAATAAACTTCTGAAATGATTAGTGTATGAAAATTATTTATAAATCATATAAAAAAGTGTAGATGTTTGATTTATAAGAATTTATGCGATTGTGATTGAAAAAAACCGGAGCAAGGGCATAAATAACAGGTATCAATTAATTAGTCAAAATTTATTTCCTTCAAAGCAATCTTCATCAACGGCAATGTATTTCTCCCAACGTTTTTACCAATCATCAAAAGATGTCTTAAAGTTCTTTCGGTGAAACCACTTTAGAATGTGTAGTTAGTTTTATCGAATTAATGGGGTCCAAACGGTAGCCACAAGGTAATTTCAACCGTGCAAATAAGAAAAGTCACAGGGTGCCATATCAGCTAGTGGAGCCGTGTTTGTTAAGTGTCTCAGGGGTTGCTAGATTCATGGCAGGTGGTTCAAGGTAAGAAATAAAAAAAGAGATAACCTTTGAACTGACTGAGAGATCTCATTACGGATTTAGGTACTTCACGGCCCACAATCCATAGTATGAAGTAAATAAACTGGTTAAATTTCTTTCAATTTAAACACATTTTTAGCATGTTAATGTTTTATTTTAATCTTTTTTGTTGTATTAAATTTATGAATATTTATCTTTTACAATTTATCTTCGAAATCCACGTTTATACACAATATGATTGAAGCAGTTCCTCGGTGTTTATAAATATTCTAACAATTATGTGAAAATAATAAAACTTAAGAACACGCTTAATTGTATTTTATAAAGTATTAACGTATCCTAATATTTCCTAATTCACGGAATTTGTATTTTTACCAACTTATTTTATGTGGTAATCATAAAAATAAAGTTTTGAAACAATTCGCTTGTGTCAGTTTTTCAGCTTTTTGGTTCTAGGCAACCGCCTAGTCTGCCTAGGCAGAAATTCGCATCTGAAAGGCTCAGAAGATACGGTATAGGATAAGCGAAAAAAATGAAAGATGCTGAAATGAGCAATTATTTTATGAAACTTAAAAGTTCAAAGTGGTCAGAATTTTTTTTCCCTTCTCTACGAAAAATTATTATAAAAAACATAGAGTATAATTATGAAATTTTTACTTAGAACAGACGTGTTCTTACTTTTATTTTGTCCAACAGATACCGCAAATAAGACAATAATAGTGATTTTACATTTGATTGTTATTAAAATGGCGCCAACGGTGGAAAAAGATCGGCTTGTTTTTTTAGTTTCATTAATTCAAAATGTCTGTTTGAGATTATATAAAGAATCCGGTTAAATGTATCGATACACTCAAAGTTAAGGTCACAGACGTCATGTTTAATGTGACAGGCGAAAAGTTGGATGATAATACTTGGCGAGAATTAGAATGTCACCTTGATATTCTTCGAATTGCCAAGATGCTTACACTGAAATTTACTGATATAAGGGGTTTTGTTAAAAACTGTTTTGTAAACGTTTTTACAATATATCGAAACATTCATTTGACAACTTATAATAGTTTTTTTGCAATATTTTTTTGTAATCGGGAAATGATCAACTTTCTTTTCGACTGTGATCAACAGCGCCTTAGGCAGTGACAAGAATAACGAAAATTAATGTTTGTGTATTTGAAATTCAATCAACCAGAACGTCTGACCTTCATCTTTCAAATTCGGCACTATTTACTTTGAAAAATGGAATGTATACTTCTTGGGTGATTTTTTGAAATTATCATTAATATTTTAAATTATTAAAAATCCAGTTAAATTTTGGTGTTTTTCTGCAATATTTTTGCGTAATAATAAATTTTTCACAGTTTCAAAATTTTTTAAAATAATTAATGATTTCATTTTAGAAATTCTTAAATTTTGACAATTTTTTTTTAAATTTTTCATTTGATTTCTAACAATAATTTACATGAATGCCCTCAAATTCCAATCATTTTCATTGTTTCATAAAATATTTGATAGCGTGATTTCTTTTTCCATTACAGAAAGCTAAAGAAAAATGAATCTGTTTAAGGTATTTGACTAACGATTTCCGATCATTTTTCAGAAGAAAAAGAACTGATTTTTCTTTTTTTTAATTACATTTTTCTGTTTGTTCTTTGTTCTCTTTTCTTAAGTGATTTAGAAAAATCGCTACAATGATTATAGCATATTTTGTGTATGGTGAAACCAAGTCGGAAATAGCATACCGAAACAGAAATTGGCCTTAAAATTGTAACATGTAATACAGGAAAGGGCATTTATGAGTATATATAGTCTTTACTGAGTATATATAGAAAAGGGTTGGATTTCTCCTTCAAAATTTTAAAAAATATATATACAAAAGGGCTAAATGAAAAAAGGAAAATTGACCTATCACTACATGGATAAATTGCAAAACTACTACTTAACTTATAAATCTTAGCAACAAAAACAACTTATAAGATAAGCAATGTACTATTACTGTAATGTTTCTTCATTATTGCATTGTTAATGTCCCAAAGATGTGTATTGATGGTTAGTGCAAATATCAACTAGCAACGTTTATCGGCAAGTAATTCAATAGTAACAGGAGCGTCACATCATCTACCCGATATACTAAGGCCGATTTGTAAAAAATTAACAATTACTGTTTAAATGTCTGCACAGAAGAACGCAAAATACAAATGAATACTTAAATGACATGTCATAGAATTCCTATAGTATTTTATATAGTTAAAATCAATGCAGCTAGTGACATTCAAATCTGTGCTTTAGTTTATATAACGTTATAAAGTTGTATTTACAGTTTTTAATAGTTTATAAAGTTGAGAACTGCAGTTTAGTTTAGTTATATTAACGTCCCGTTTTAAATCAACACTAGGGCTATTTTGGGATGGACCAAGTAATTTTTAACCGTGGTCAGATGACGAGGAAGACACCTGAGCTGGCACCCCCGTCTGCACACCACACCAACGGGAGGACGTTTGGCCCTGACGGATTTATCGTGCAACAGACCCTCTTACACGGCGGTTCTTCGGTGGAATGGGGGTCTCGAACCTGAAACCCTACGGTTCATACGCCGAGACCTTACCACCAGGCCACCACGGCCCCTTGAGAATTGCAAGTTACAAATCAAGTAAATTATTATTAATTGAAAACGAACTAAGTAATGATTCAAAAGATATTCTCGGTCGAAAGCAAAACCTTTTTCCGCAACAAAATGAGAAACGCTTGAAAATTAGATAGACCAGGTAGATTATTGTGGGATATATTAAATTCCTGTGGCCGCAAAAACCATGACAACCATTAAAGAGAGTTTTTAACTACAATTTTTTCAAAACCTTACTTTTCATAAAAATCTCTCATCTTTGGTGCTATAACTGAAAATCTAATTGCGAAAACTGTCTATAAGTTACAGTATAGGTTTCAAATAATATGGGCAAAGAAACGAGGGAGAATTTTGCGGTTGGTGAAATACTTTTTCATTCGTAGGCATTTATATCAAAATTCAGCTGCAAATTAATTGGAAAATTGCATGTTTACATCCCCCCTTCAAATAATATAAGCAATGAAATGAGACAAAATTTTCACAATTGGGAAAATACCTTTTCGTTCAAAGGCATTTATATAAAAATTCAACTGCGAATTAATGTGAGAATTGCATATTTACGCACATTCCCTCTTCTAATTTACTTTCATTTCAATATATTTTTTCGATTTTGGATCATTTCATAGATACATGTAGTGACGAACGCCTGATAACGAGCGCCATCTGCTGGCCAACAGGCGTTGAGGCTTGTTAGACGGAGTGCAGACGAGACGAGATGAGTCTGAACGAAAGTTAAGACGCGTGAGACGAGAAGGGTCTCTGAACGAAAGACGAGATGGCACATGTGAATTAATCCTGCCACGTATTCGACGAAATCTATTTAATGTTCATTTCTTTTATGTTAATGTAATTGTTCGTCCTAAATGTAATTAAATGTGCGTGATTCTAAATAGTAGTGATTCCTGAGTCCTACATACATATTTCATCCTTTATAACTCGTGTTCTGGGAAAATTACGATTGCGACATAACCATTCGGCAGAGAATGTTCACTATTTTGGTAAAATTTCTTTATAAAATTTACTACAAATTCGCCTATTTTTCAAAAACCATTATATTTTTAAAAAAAAAAATACTTTTTCATCATTATGATTGATAATGCATCTAAAAAATTATTTAAAAAAAATTAATTTTTTGAAAATTTTGTTCCGAACATAATAGGTTACCTTAATATCGGTGTAGTTTACATGTACGCTTACGATGTCACGGTATCATGGATTTGAAGTTATATCTGAAGAATTTAATTGAAATTAAACAAAACCAATATCTCCGGCGAATAGGTGGTCGTCAAAAGCGACTAGTTATATAATAAATGCGTAAGACATCAAAATTTTTTGTGTAATGCCGGGCATATCAGCTAGTTCAATGACAGAATTTGAATTACCGTGGATTTTCAAAATCATGATAACCGACTTCATTACCAAAGCAGAAGACCGTCAAAATTAATGTCGACAACTCGAAACCGACGCCAGTCAGTCTCATTTTTTTATTAGCCGTGATTAACAATCTGCTTCGAACAGCCTTGGCGATATGTGTTTTAACAACATTTAAATCGATGCTAAGATAGTGATAAGGACCGGAAGAGTAACATCAAGGATCTTATAAAATTCTAATGACGAATTACATCATTTGATCAAGGTTTCGTAGCGGATGAGGTGAAAAATCTGTGTGAAAGGGGAAAGTGCTTATCTAAGAGGCCTTGTCGGCTAGATATCTCTAATCACAACAAAGATCATTTACAGTGGCTGATGTTATGTTTAAAGCAGGTGCAAATGTGGAATAGGTTCTGGAAAGCCTGTCAGAATCGATTATCTATCAAAATGCTCTCATTTTACCTTGGAATCTAATCGCTGAATTTCTGGTTTTTGTCGGTTTTATGAAATGGCGCCAAATGTTTTATTTTGTTTTGTGATTGTAGTTCTCAACATGTTAGCATTTGGAATTGAGCTTCTCATGTGAGGGTTAAAAGAACCTTTGTTTTGGTTTTAATAAGGTAGTGAAGGAATTTAATCAGTTTTTCCCAATTCCTCAAGCTTATTAAAAGAAAAAAGAAAGCAAGATACAATCTGTTGCTCTCATCGGGAATCAAAAATAAAAGTTGAAAGTTTAAATTCAATACGTGTTCGACGAGAGCCCTTTCAGAAATACGAGCGATATCGGTACAATACGATAACTCACCACACACTTCTTTCTGCATGTCTAGGTTGAAGCTTTAAGAGGCTACAGATTTGCATATAGAAGAATAACTGATATTTTTCCTAGAACTGCATCAGGTAGCAAGTGCTTACTCCATTACTATCAATTAATATTGATGAAATGAAGATAATAAAATTTTAAATAATTTACATTAGACATGATACATAAAATAATCGATATTGATGATAAAAAATGGGAAGTCCTCCCATAATATTTCGAGCTTTTAAGTTAAGCTTCGTTGAATAGTCCAGGTTCGGCTTGCACTTTGTAGTCGTGGGAGTGGATGTTAGAAATATTCCTTCATTTGGTAGGAATCTTTTTGGCATAAATTCAATTGTATTTTTTATATTGATTTGAAATAATTAAATTATTAATCATTAAACTTACGATATTTTTTTTATTTTATGCAAGTGAGATTTAATGATGATGATGTCGTGTCCGCGTTATCGCGGAAAGGAGGTGCAGTAGTTTCTGAGGGTAAAGGCCCTAGAGCACCCAGTGAGATTTAATAAAAAAATTGTAATCAAGCAACAACCAATTTTAAATCTATCTTAAGTAAATAAAATAAATGGTTTCAGTTATTTTTCATTAAATTGCATAATTTTATTTGTAAAGATTCACTCAATAGCAGTAGAAAAAGAAGAAGTTGACTTTCATACTCCGTTAGAAAAGTGTTATACCCCCCGCCCTTCATCCCCAATAAATTGCGGACGTTAAGTAAGACTTTGAACGAGAGTGCTTAAATTTTTATTTTCAGAATAGCACACATTAGTTTGTTTCATACACACATTAGTTTGTTTGTGAAGGAAATTGTGTATGGATTTTGGACACTTGTTTTTGTCGAACAATTAAAGGAAAATTTGGCAAAGAACTACAGTTTTATTAACAAGTTCACATACCAATTTCAGTTATTTAAAAATATGTGTTTTTAAATTATTCGACTTTTATGCATACGAATTTACAGATCGATAGACTGTCACCTTTTAACAGATATGGCCCCAAACTTGATTAAAATGAACACTTTGGATGATAAAATCGTATTCCAAATTTCCTTTTATCAAACTGATTCGTCTGAATGAATTGCATGCGATAATACAGAAAGACAGGCGGTCAATCTTTTAACAGATTTGATTAAAAAGTTTTAAGAATTTACACTTTAGTTGCAAAAACTGTCTATTTTTATTTGTCGATGTGATGCTGAGATTTTCCGTGAAAATAATATTCTTTGTAACTTCGAACGCTAGACAGAACTTTTCAGCTTATCCTAAATTACAGAAAAATTTCTAGAAATGAATTTTTGACAGGGATTGTGGTAATTTTGGGATTATATGACGGATCATCGAAAAGCACTATTCGAAAAAAATTACTATTATTTAAATATTTAAATGAATAGGATAGAAAGGAATTATAAATTTAAAAAAAAAACGATGCTATTTGGAAGAAAAGTTGAACCATGCAATTTGTTATTTTTTAATTGCTTCATTCCTTTCGATTTTTAGCTATCTATTGGTAATAACGCTTACTGATAATAACGTAACAGTATATTTTAGTATTTTTATTCTTTATTGCTTTATTGTAGTTAGCGTTAGGATGTGTTTTGAATGCCTTTGATTTGTGATTTCTTAACGTGGTCGAGCTCCAATTTTGTAGGAACCGGTGTGGTTTTGTGAAGATCAATCCTTCTGTTTTTTATTATTACTCATGATCAGGTAACTAGAAAATCACTTGCATTTGTGTCACAATGCAATGTTATGGCTGTTCACTAGTTCTTTATATGTATTTAGTGAAAAGTAGGTAGAGGTATATTCTAAAGTTTAAGTCAATATGCACGTTATTGCAAACGGCACATCAATTTGCAAGGCATGCATTATTATTATAACTGTCTTTTCCGAAGTATGCAATGGCAGATTCTGGAACTTATGCCACTATATTGTAAAATACTGATAAAGGCGGTCCATCCCATTTATATGAGAGATATGTTATCCGATTCCTATCAGACCACATATTTGGTCTGATTATTAATATCGGGAATGTAAGAGAGAGTAGCATCCCCAGAGGTAATTTTTTTTTCATTCCCATTCCTGATTCGTGTCGTGGAACACGTAAATTCATAAAGAGTAGAATTCGGGGACAAAACATTATCTTTTTTTCGGCCCATTCCTCATAAGTGTCTTAGCAATGATAAATAGTGCTTAGGGCATGGATTTTTCTCTTCTTCCAGTGGCTTTAATGATTTTACAAAGGCAAATAGCTCCCGGGGCATAGAAATAACTTTTCGCTTTCACTTATTATCAATGTCATAACAAAGGTGAATCGAGCTCTAAGTTTAATGCGATTTTTTCGCCTGTATTCCTTATCAGTGGCTTAACAAGGATAAATGGCACCCAGGACATAGATTTATATATTGTTTCCTCACAATTGGCATCAGTGACTTTTCATGGATGAATAGTGCCTCGAGCATCTTTTTATGTTTTCGTTCTGATTCGTGTGATGAGGATGAGTGGAGCTCGGACCTAACAGGACTTTCTTCGCCTTCATAATTTATCAGGATTGGTTATTGGCCATTGGTTATTTTTTAGCTCCCAGTCCTCATCAGTGTCATAGCAAGGCTCAGTGGAGCTTGAGACATAACTTTTTTACACCTCGATTCTTT
>JAPMOR010013161.1:70302-96728 GCA_026543865.1 Argiope aurantia
GTCGTCATTACTGTCGTAATAAGGGTGATTGGAGTTCGGACCTAACAGGATTTTTTTCGCCTCTAGTTTTTTTCATGAGCTTAGCAAGGGTAATTGCACACTGGAGCATGATATTATTTAATAGCCCCCATCATCATCAGTGTCATAGCAAAGCTCAGTAAAGCGCGGGGCATAACTTTTTTTCATCTCTATTCTTTAGAAAGGGGCCCGGAGCATATTTTTTTTTTTCCCAATTGACATCAGTGCCCTTTCATTAAAAAATGGCGCGTAGGGCATGTAATTATGTTTTCTCTTCCAGTTATCCTCAGTGATGTGTGAGGAAACATTCTCGGTTCAGCACTACATAATAGAATGTGTCGAATTGAATGAAATTAGAGGAAAACTCTTAATGGATAGTGATAATTTTAATAAAACCTTACAATACCCTGAAAATATAAAAGTTATTGAAAATATAAAAGCTTTGAACTTTTATTGGCCGTTGTCCTCCTATGTAAAAGCTGAATAGTTAATGAGAATTACAACCACTCACAATTATCCCTGTTTATACGGCGTAGATGTGTGGTAACAGGGTGACTGGCTGTAATTTTTAAAAAAAGTCACCAAGTCATCATCAGTGTTGCAGCAAAGTTAAATAGCCGTTCGAATACGGTACTATTTTTTTCATCTGTATTCGTTAACAGCGTCGCACCAAGGGTCAGTGAAGTTCGGGATAAGTAAAATTTCCAAAATATATTATCTCATTTCCCCAGTTTTCTTCAGTGACGTAGCAAGGTTGAATCATTCCCAGGACAGGTATTATTTTTTTTTCACTCAGTTTTCATCAGTGGTGTGTATAATAGTGTCCAAAGCATGGCGTTATTTTATTTTTTTGCGACTTTAATCTGATTTTTAGCAAGAATAAATGATGGTGGCAGGGTATTATGTATTCATCCTCAGTCATCATTAATACTCTACCAAGAATGAATGGTGTTTGGGTATAGCATAATTTAGAATTCTAATCCCTGTCACTAACATAACGATGGTAAAGGAGATAATGTTATATGATTGTTTCTTTTTTCGTCCTAACACCTCAATAATGGATTAACGAGACGAAATTACGCCAGAGATTTGGAATTATAATATAAACCAATATTTTGCTACGTGACACCTCCTAAGACTAGAGTCCCGAGCATTTTACACCATTACCCATTCCGTTCTATCATACGCCTACTACCAAAAATTTCTCACGTCGCCATATCTGACTATGTAGGTCACTGATTTCAGGAAAAGGACTTGCAATGAAGGCAGAAATTCTCAACACATATTTTTTATCAGCAAGAATTTTTAAATCTCCTACGCAATGTAGGGCAATGCTATAACTATGCAATATGAAGATAGGCAGACAAATTTGATTGCCACCTTTTTAACGCTTATCAATACTTTAATCAACTGCAACAGTTTCCGACGCAATAGACACAAAGAAACAACGACAGCGTTTGGTGGAGATAAAATAAAAAGCGCAAAGTTTGTTATCTGGCCTCTGCCAGTTACAGGGTCGTTGCCTTAACTGGAATGGGGTGATTTGATCTGCTGCGAAAGACAAGATATCCTTTTAGGTTGTAAAGCGTACATTTTTCTTGAAAGAGAAAAACGAAGGAAAAAAAATTGTGTTTCCCGACCCGAGTGACCTCGGAACTCAATTCTTTGTTTCCAAACAGCTTGGTGGAATGAGAGGAAAGTAGGCCTGTCTTTCGCGTGGTCTTCACGTGAGCTGTTCTTTCGTTATCTTGCAGACCACTATCACACCATCCACAAATCACTCCTCCATACAACACACCACGTCATCTCGCTTTCTGAAATTCCACGAAATGGTAATATAAACATGCCTGATGCGTGTTTTATGAATGGAATTTGTGCGAGAAAAATAACACCTGTTTGATATTTGTTAGGCAAGAGAATGATTCGGCAGAAACGCATATAATAAACTCTCAGATAATGTGCTTAAACTCAAATTTCAAAGGAAATAGTTTCTGTGGTTATCTCTTAGGAACTTGATTAGTAACTTTTTATCATTCTAATTTGGAATAAAATCTTTATTTGGCAACTATATTTTGTGAACTTTTTACTTGTTTAAATTATAGCCAATGGAACTGACAACTTTTTTGGTGAATTGATTGGTCAAAGCAGATTTTCTTGAGGCAATTGTTCTACGGTAGGGATGGCGAACCAGTGGCACGCGACACAATATTTTAGGCAAGCCACCGAACAAAACGGTTTGCACGTGACTTTATTTGATAAACTGAACTTTTCCCAATTCGATTGTTTGATGGAAATTGAATAATTTGAAATGCAACTGATTGATTACCAGTCTAGTTCAATGTGGATTCAAAAATTTATTGAAACAATGAAAAAGTTAGAATTGATTGAAACAGAAAGATTAACAAGCAAAATAAATAAAAATGCCAGCAATGGAATTTTGGAAACATGGAATTCGATTCCAGACATATTTAACTGTTCAAAGAAGCTGGATCATGCTATTTTAACCATAATTGCGTCTACTTATACCTGCGAGTCATTATTTTTAAGAGATAAATAACATTAAAGAATCACTTAGAAAGCGTTTGGCAGATGCCTCCAATTCAGCATGCATTCTGATAAAAGTAAAATCTTACAATCCTAATATAAGTTATTTGTCATCTAATCTATAACAACAGAAATCACACTTATGTTACTTTAATTTGAATTACGCGTGTAACTAAAACATCTACTACTATACAGTGCAAAATGTATTTTTTCATAATAAAGAAAGTGTTTTGAGCTGTTAGTATTTAGTTTCATTATCTTTTCAATAATCACAAGTCAAAATTTTTTGATGGCACGTTTATACCTCATTAAACATTTCTTTAAAAAAATGGCACGTTGATCCATAAAGGTTTGCCACCCCTGTTCTATGGTATGATCTAAAAGGCCTTATAATCACGAGTTCACTTTGGTTGCTTGGGATCACTGGGATATACTGGATATTGCTGTATCTTGGTATAAGACGGGATTTGGTTGCGGCAATTCTGCACTCACTTCTTTATAAACCGGAATTTTATCTATAATCGCAAGTTTCTTATAATCGTAAGTATTAGATCTGATATTAAAATAAAGAGCCGCGGTCTTCTTTCTTATATATTTTCCCAATATAGAATATTTTTTTAACTTTCTTGATAGGTAGCATTTATGCCTTTCCCATCGATCGATTGCATTCAAAATTTGATATAGATATGTCAATAAGTTTCGGCATGTATCGAGATTACAAGCCGAATTTCATTTATGCAGCATGCTGAATTTCCGAATTTTCGAGTTCACTTTTACACAAATAGAAAGACGGATAGACAGTCAATTCTTTAGAAGACTTGGTCTAAAATTTGTTAGAGATTTGGAAGTCTGTTGATACAACCAAATGCCAAATTTCATTTATAAGTTTCAATCAGTGAATGAATTATAACGTATCAAGCTTACATTTGTTATTCACATTTTTTTTTTTTTAACATCAGTAAAAACGTACGCAGTACATTTTAAACACAGGTTTTTGAGCTGAAACGGTGTAGGTATTTGGGCAAAAGTTATTGTTTGTAACAGCTCGGATGATGCATCTATTATATTTGCATCTGTAAATTTTAATTTCATTAAATATTTCATATGTGAATAGTCCTTTGTCTTCAAGATTCCACATCCTTTCCATTCATTTTTTTACTCAATTCTTAAAATTAGTTTTTAAAGTTCTTTATAAAATTTTCAAAATATAAAAAAAAATTAATTAGGCAGAATAATGAATATTTTTGCCTCTTTAATTGTTGCTACATTACCTGCTATTCCGTTATGGGCTTTAACCCAATGTAGGAAGATGGGGCCATACAGCAACTCAATATTTGCTCTTCCAGAATATCGACTGCTTGTATGTATAGCAAAATTGTGAACAGTAAATAGCACGATTATGATATGGGCTTAAAATTTCTTCACCAAATCACATGATGGCCACTGTAAGACCCGCTCCTCCGCTCCCAACGATGAAGGTTGCAAACCAGTCAAGAGGGGAAAGGTCACGTGGTATCCGAGGGGGTTAAACCAGGAGAGAGACCAACAGGAAGTGTACTAGACAGATAAGGATGAGGGACGATGAGCGAAGGTGGTGTGGTTCGCCATGAACGAAAGAGACTTGATTCACTTTTATGTTTTATATTTTAATCCGTTACTGTAAATATGTAAATAATATAATAATCTAGAATATGATGGGTTCCTGTATTTATTTCTACACAATCATCATGATTGAATCGGACGATTATTAATATTGAACTGGATATAAAATGATCACTCAGGCTTAGACGTAGAATAGGCGCCAACCGTTATTGGAATAGCCACGAGAAATACACGTTGGAAGTGTAAAGGGAACTTTACTGCCACCTAACAAAACATAAAGCAATATGCAAACAAGCAGCTCGAGTCGAATGACTGAAATGAAGCTGAAGAATGACAAAACTGAACAGATGGCTTTTCAACGTGACGACAAAAGGAACAGACTTTTTCCTTGCAATGCATTTCTCTCGTTATCTATTTCTCCAATCTTCAGTTTCAAAGAGTTATATCTCTATACAATAACTCAGACTGTGTCCAGAAAATCGTTTCCATTATGAACATTTAATCCAATTTGCATATGCATTAATTTCGAAATGGTTCATTATTATATGTGCAAACCTTTATTAAATTGAATAACTGTTCTTTTTATCATACACACACACAAACGCGGTCAATGAATTGACTCAGTATTTAGATTCGATTTCTAAAAAGCGGATCGCCGCAATATTTAAAATTTGGGGAGCACCTAATTCAGAAAATTCCTTAAAGGCCTTATATAGTTAATGAACTACCCGTGTAGTTTATTAACTATAGATTCGTAATGTGAAAGCAACCTTTTAATTCCTCTCAAGAGTTCTCGAACAATTCACCAGGAGCCAAATCTTGTCGGTTTTTCAACGAACGCAAAGGAGTTCGTAGTTGAAGTGTAGGAATGTTCGCTGCTTCCCGCCAAACTCCCAACGAATCTGCAAGGTCAAATCTGCAAGTCAAGGCGTTGGCTGTCAATTTAAGGGATGATTGAAAGGCTCAGATCTCGCTTTCTCCTCGCTTTCATGGTCACATACGTTTTCAAGTGAAAAAAGATTGGGCGATTGTGTATAAATCTGGTATTTTGTACAAATTATATAAAAAAATATCTGGTACAAAAACTTGATACAAACTAGCTTATCAGGACTCGGTATTGGATTTTTGAACTCGATTGAATATCTATGGGGGCTTATTCATTTTTAGTCGGCGATGTTATATCAATCCGATATAACTAAGCTCACGATTCTTCCTTGGCGCCGTTTTGAGCATAAATGACGGGGGTTTTTTTTCTATAGAAAGTTCATCCCGAGTCATCATTGCAATTTATCTCATGTAATGGTGAATATACCACCGAAGAATTCTCCATTTCTCATATACTAAATATATCAGCAAATCTTTTTCTTTCCCTCTTCTCATCCACCCGTCAATCCCCATCAAAATCAAGGCCACCGGCACATTATCATTAATGTCTCTTCTGAAACAGCGAAATCTTAATTTGGAATCATATTCATATTGATCTTAGCTTCCGGCGTCTCGGCGCAAGCGCGAGAACCTATGCCCAACGGTACTTGGTTTCATTCTTACGGGTAAAGAATCAGCTATGTCAAGTAAAGATTGATACTGATACTCGATTGTACTTGATACTTTTATACTTCAAACTGTACCTGATGCAGCAAAATTCGGTATCAACTCAACCCTACCGTAAAAATAATTCCCTCAAAATTAATTAAGGTTTATACTGTTACTCAGCCGGCGTCCTGGCATAGGGGTAGCGCGTCTTTCCCCGTGATCTGGGCGTCCTGGGTTCGAGTCCCGGTTTGGGCATAGTTGTTCTTCCGTTGTTCTATCTGTGAGATGTGTGAATGTACCCTCCTGTAAAAAGCGGTTGTGCAAGCGAATAAGTGATGTGTGAGTAGCAAAGTTGTACTCTTGGCCCTAGTTGGCGCTACTAAAAAAGCAAGAGACGCTCCCCCACCGGTTTAAAATCGCTGTCTTCGTAACAGCGGGCTTGTCCATGGCAAGTCCATAAGAAACAGCAACAACTGTTACTCAATTGCACCTGGTACTTTAGTACTGTTCGTTTCAGTATTCTGAGACGACCATTTTTGATGGTTCTATCTCTTTAAGGGGAGAGACGCGAAAG
Organism: Argiope aurantia; assembly: GCA_026543865.1. Taxonomy (NCBI): domain Eukaryota; kingdom Metazoa; phylum Arthropoda; class Arachnida; order Araneae; family Araneidae; genus Argiope; species Argiope aurantia. The sequence continues at coordinate 76,574 of JAPMOR010013161.1, forward strand.
GATGAGGGCATTTCTGGAATTCTTCGTCATTCTTTGGCCTTTATTTTCGCCCTATTAGATACTTTTTTGTTCAATTTTTTTTACGAGTATCTGAATATTATGTCGTTTGTAATCGTATTATTTTAATTCAGTCTGCGAGTAATCCGAGTTTATTTTATTGTTAAATGTAAACATCTCCTCCTTTCATCTTTTCTTTCACCCCTATTTTGAAGAATTAAACTCATCCTAACGCATGCGCAAAAGCGCGGAGGGTTTTAGAATCCGTTGTCAAACAATGCTTAACTGTACTTGATGCAACAAAATCTGGTATCAGCTCAACCTTATTATGAAAATAACTTCCTCAAACGATTCCAAAGTGTCTGAGGGCCGTTCAGCTAGCGAATGTAGAGTACTTTACAGTTGCCTATGAGTTTTAAAAATGGTGGTATAACAGTTCTAGAGGGCGGAAAGATCATGAATGATTCGTGATTCCGTTTTCGTGCAACAACATACATAATAACGTAGAAACATGCCAAAATTTAGACCAAATCTCGCACGGGTGTTGAACTGTCTGTCGGTCTGTTTTTTTCGCATGTAAGGGCAATAACTCAAAAATATAACAAAATACATAAATGAAATTCAGGATACTGTTTTAATATCTATAATGTGCATCCTTAATAAATTTTAAGAAAAATCTGTTAAAGTGTTCATCCACTGTCAACTTGTAAAGTCTTAGAAACTGCGATTTCTCAAAAGCGACTTAGTGAAATGAAATTTATCATGTGATCTTGTTACTAAGTATATGTCAAATTTCGCTCTCAGTCGGTTAAAAAACAGCGTCCAAAATGTACATTCGATCTTCTTCGCTATATTACAGTACACAGAACGTTCACAGAGGGAATCTGAAAATAAAAATCTGAGCACTGCTAGTGTTTACGACTTTGCCCAATTCCCAATGTTTAATAGGGGGATAGGGAATTATACTTTTATTAAAGAGTATGCGGGAATGTTTTGGAGAGACCACTCCCATTGATTTAACTTAGATATCAGATTTTAATTTGTTTATGATAAAAGGCAAATAACTGGATTACTTTAGAGAGTGCAATGCAAAATAAACAACATATATCTAAGGAAAACAAATATGTAACCACGTAAAAAAAAAAAAAAAAATCTTGGATTCGATAGTAACAGTCATCCAATGATGAACTCTCTCTTTCTCTTTATAGATAAGATATACAGTATCTATTTATCTAAAACTAGATAAAGAAGTAGACACCATAGAATGTACTTTATGTGTCAATTTAATGTTCAACGTGACTCAGTTGTTATGCCTTACGATTGTGTGTTTTTTTAATTCGCATTTGTGTTTTTTTCTAGAAAATTAGACCTCGTGTAACTTCGAAATGGGGCATAGTTATGAAAAATAAATGTGTTAAAAGAAGCTTTTAAAACGCTTTTTCATTAATACAGTAAAAAGCAATTTTTTTAAAATCCTTAATATATAATTCATCATTATAAATACTATGGAATACAAAAATCAGTTTTTCACAAATCCAGTACATTTTTAAATTTAATCATTTTTAAATTCCTTTTGTTAAATTAATAAATAACAAATATCCGGAAATATTAAATTAATGTAATGTCAGCGAGAACACACAAGCATAAAAAATTTCAAAGCTTTAGCCCATGAGGAAGGTAATGTAAAATCGAAGACAACTTTTTTTTTTGTTTATGTACATGAAACAATCTAGTTAAATAAAGTTAAATAAAGATGGTTAATAAAATAATTTTTTCAGATAATATGATTTATTTGTATTTAAAATTTCATTTTTATTTTCCGTCTGATTGATATATGCAAGCATACCCCGACCTAGCCAGAGGCCACGCGGGAAACTTGATGGGGCCGCCGATGAGCAACCCCGCCTAGCACGAAAGAACAAACAACATTTGATGATATTGGACATTTGCAAGCACAATAGAACCCTATCTAGTTGATATGTCCGGCTTTACCCCAGAATTAAAATCAAAGGTCACGAATGCTAAAATATGAGAAATATTGTCTTTATTTGAGCAATTGACTTGGTGACAAAAATGAAGGACCCAGAATATTCGAGAATCTTGGCGATATCTCGAAAGACTCGAGTTCCATCATGTGTTCTGGAAATCATAAAAGACGAAGGAACAGAAAAAAGTCAGTCAGTTGAGTTGAATTCAAGCGAATAGCTGAAGAAAGTCCCTCCAGTGAGTTTTCTCAGTGTACTTTGTGCTGTGACAGGTTGTTTATTACCGATTTACTGCTTGTGTGCTGCAGTTTCTTATAAGTGTTGTTCTTAAGTACGTACTTCGTTTGTTCTTTTGCTATCGTATATTCGTGTAAAATAAAGTCTTTATTCGTTATTCAGCCAATTGGAGCTTTTATAGTGCATTCATCGGATGGATTTGGTTTTCCCAAAACAATAATACTTGTTATATTCATTACACGAGAGTGCTAAACGTAAAAATCTAAGTTTCTTTTTGTGCAAGTATACAAAAAAAGAAACTTAGTAGAAAGCTTTCAGTTTATTTATAACATCAGTATCTGAAAGTATCCATTAGGAATTTTAATCGTTTAATCAAAATATATTTTCCTTAATTTTATTTATTATTAGTTGATATATCATCTTGTATATACAGATGATACAGCCAGGACTAATTGGAAAGGTAAGTGGATATTTAGCTGGAATGTCAATTTTTTATATTTTTTGCTTTCGCATATACGAAGAGAAAATATTATAATCGTGCAAAAATTCGTTTCAGTTCATTCTGAATTCGAGTAGTATATTTTTGGAGTTATGTTTGTTATGTGAATACAATAAGTCACAAACGATTTGAGCTGGACGATGCAATTTTGTAAGAGGTCGATACATCAAATTGGTAGATTTCTGTCAAATTTGAACGAAATCCATTCAGAAGAAGTTTGTTTGTCCGCTGTCCGAGTACATGTGAACACAATAACTACAAAATGAAAAAATTTAGGTGGATAAAATTTGATACACTTATTTAACATCAAAAAAGTAGATTTTTTTTTTCAAATTTTGAACCAAAACCGCCAAAGGGTTGACCGTCTTTCGGTCGACGCTTTCATATATATAAATGCAAAGATTTAAAAATGCTAGAACTTACATAAATGTCTATAACTGACAAAAACGTAAGAACTTAAATCTTATATCTATAATTGTAGTTCTATGTCAAATTTTGGTTTCAGTTTTAGAAAAAAATTAGTCCAATATATAAATTCGATCTTCGCGTATTTGTGTACAAATCGTCTACCAAGTATTAATAACAAAAAATTGGATTGGATTCAGTAAAATCGCTAGATTCAGTCTAAAGATCAAAAAGGATGTAATATTTGTTCGCCAACGTCATACAAGACATTTGGGGCCTTACACAATTTTATACGGGTTGATAGTTTAATAAATTGTGACAATACTTTCAATAAATTCTTTCTTATTCCTTAGTATTTTTCAGCAAAGTTTGATGCTCTTAAAACTTAACAAATATTTATACGAAAAAAGTTTTCACATACGAAATTCACTTATAGATTATATCAAACGAATTTTAACAACCAAAAAATGCACATATTTTCCATAAATTATTATACCAGATTGAGATTGAGATTGAGGGAAACTTCACAAGCACTAACTTTCAAACAATTACCTACGCGAAGAAAATTTTTAATAATTTTATATAGATTTTATATTAATTAAACATCGTGTGTGGCGATGATATGATGGAGATTTTAAGATAAATTATCGATATATGTAAAACATATTGTTAGGTAATAAAAAAATCTTTAAAAAAATGATTTCATTCTCGTTTAGTTCTGTACTACCTTAAAGTCAAAATCAGGATTAATCAAATATCAAAGATAATTTTTTTAACTCTCTTGTATATTTTGTATAGCATAAATTTCACCTGAAAATGCACCTTTTTCTAATTTATTTAGGATCATATTTCAATTCCTATGAGTATTGATGCTACGTATATGCTTGCACAAAGCATCATAATATAAAATTAAAAGCATCAGAATAAAATAAGAATAATTAAAATGTTTTCAAACGAACTATTTATTTTTTTCAGATCAAACTAGTGTATTATTTTTCGAATATTTTTTTAATCATAGAATTCGATTGAAACACATCATAATTCCTAAATATTCAGTCACAATAATTATTCAAACAAAACTGTAAACGAATGTGATTTACTGCATAAGATAATAATTAAATTTCTATCATGTTAGCATATAAAATTTTCATATTTTAGTTATTTATTCTATAGCCCCAAATTCTTTAATTTTCCAAAAAAATTTACCTGAAAACAAAAAAAAACTTTATTAAAATAAAAAGGAAAAAAAAAAATGCTTATCCCTCTTTTATTCATGACTTATAATTTGTTTTTTTTTTTTAAATCCTAAAATGAGTTGATTTATCAACTTTAAACCAAGCAATAAAAAAAAAAATCTGACTTAGACACAGCGATGAAAACAAAAGGTGCAGAATATATACATTTACAGAAAATTTCAATTATGTGGAACTTGTAAATGTGGTATTTTTCTGAAGTAGTTAAATAGAAACTGATAATGTGTTTAAATAACATTCCGAATTTCATTATATATTTAAATTAATTAAATTTGATTATATATTACGGCATAAAAGACATTTGAGGACTTGCACAAAAATTCACAATTTTATACGAGGTTGATAGTTTAATCCATTGTGACAAAACTTTCAATAAATTCTTTCTTATTCCTTAGTATTTTTGAGCAAAATTTTATGCCCTGAAAACTTAACTAATATTTATAGGAAAAAAGTTTTCATATACAAAAAAATTTTCGCATACAAATTCACTTATAGATTATTTCAAACAAATTTTAACAATCCCAAAATGCATTTTTTTCTCCATAAATTATAATACCTATTTCACATTCAGATTAAGACAAAAAAAAAAAACTTTAAAAACAAACAAACATACAAAACAACAATTCCGAGTTAAATCCACTTTTATTTGTGAGCTTCAGTTATTTTTAGAAAGATTTTTTGAGTATATATATATGTAATGGTATGTTTTAACCTAATTTAAATCTAAATTTTTAGTTTAAATTAGCCCATACTATTTCATTCTAAAATGTTCTCTTGTTTCCTGATCAAATTTCTATTTTTTTATTTAATTATTTCTAATACAAAATTTCTAATCCTTGACACCTGCATATCGTTTTAAAAATACCTAAGATTCCCTTGCTTAAATTGATTGTCGAAATCTCATAGTAAAATTACTGAAGGGAAACATTTCTGGCACTTCGCTCTTATACTACGATTTAAAGAGACGTTTGTTTGTCGTCGCCCCTTCTTTTACAAACTATGATTCCGTATAAAATAAATCGGAGTTAAAATTTCAGAAGTTTCTTCTTTATATACATATATATATATATATATATATATATATATAATATGAATAATTCTGCAATTCTGTAAAAGAATAGAATGCGCCATCAAATATGAATATGAGGTGAAATGGAGGTAGAATGATTTTACATATTCTGCCATAAATTTAGTAAATATCATTGCACAAAAATTATTTTCATTTATTTCAAATTTTTTTAAAAATTAGCTTTTTATTAACATAAATTCTCTGCATGATTATTTCTCTTAATAAGTTTTTCAAAATTAATTTGAATTTATTTCTTAACAATGTTTTTTTTTTTTTTTTTTTTTTTTTTTCGTTCAAACTCGAGCCTTTTTCACCGTTTAATAACATTTCTCTTTCGCTCACTTTTGCCAAAGTTTTTTCTTTGGGTATTTTATGTTTGCTTTTATTTCTTAATACCTTTTAATATATGAATGCATTATTTTTTATTTATTTTGGCGTTTAAAACTGGTGTAATTTCTTTAACTTTTATTGTTTTAGCCCATAGAAATGTTCAATGTCTCAATTATCATATTATATACTTTTTTCATGGTTACCTTTAATTTGAGTTCAATTAATGTTTGAGCTCAATATTTTTATTTCACTTGATAAATATTTCAATTTTTATTGAATTGTTACATATTTTAGCGCGCCTCCTTTAAAATCTCATTTTTTAAACGTGTTAGCTACGCTTCAGGATTTGATAGACGAAAGAAAGGTTGGGGATCTGACTCCTCCCATCGATGACGGGACGTACTTCCTCCGGGGAGGGTTGTACCGTGGCTGGTACAACCCTCCCCGGAGTTCCCGCCAATGTTGCTGTTGAGGCGGTCCGGTCCGGTCATTCAGTTTTATGGTTTAAATCCGTGTGCCTTCGTGGCTGGTCGGAGAGTCAGATGACTGACTTACCCCTTTCTAACATCGCAGTATCTACAATTCCGGACTTTTTTACTTGTCAGCAATTATTATTATATCATCAGAGTTCAAACTTTAAATACTAGATCATGAATATTTGATTAAATATTATAGAAGATTTGAATATTTTAGTTCTAGTGTGGGTATGAGCATAGGTAATATAATCTGCACAAAACAAAAACAAAATTGCATCTACAAAATATTCTTTTACTTGTAATGAAGAAGAAAGCGTGTGTATATCTCAGTGTGCCTATCTGTCTATGTGTTGGTGATCTACTTGCTAGACTGTTTGATATGTATCTACGAAAAATAATATATAAATAATTTGAAGAGTGGAAATGCGCAGTTCGATGCACGTTTCGAAATTTTTAATTATAATTTTAATTAATTAAAATGTAAGCGTACTTTTCGCGTTTTGCCGCGATAACTTCGGAAAATATTATTGCGCAAAAATAATTTTTACATGAGTTTAAAATTTAAAAAATTATTTTTCCAATGATTTTAGCATCTAATTTATTTTTCTATTTTTAATCAATTAAGAAAATAACCAAGCATAATTTTACAAATTTATTCCACACAAGATAAAAAATAAAATTTTATATTCACGAACATGTCAAGCGTGCATGGCAAAAATTAGCTTTGATCAACGTGTTAGCATCATGCTGACTAAAGCTCAAATTAAAAGATTAAGTTAACTTTTACTTCACACTGAACCTAGAAAATGAAATTTTCCGCAATGTATGAAATGAAATAAATATGAAACAAAATATTTTTCAAGAAAAGAGAGTTAGAAAAATTTCACTGTGAATTTTAATCTTTTATTCTCTAAGATCATTCTGCATCATGTACTTCAGAATACTTGGGCGCCCGGTATTTTTTTTTTCAAACATAGGAAAAAATTCTCACCAACCCTTAAAAATCGCAATGACAATCCGTTTCACACAGTTTATAACGATTCTTGACTTAAAAGTAAAAATGTCAAGAATATACTACTAAATATAATGTCTTAAGGAAAAAAAAAAAAAAAAAAAAAACTGCATAAAATTTAGACTTTATAATTTTTTCAAAAGTACATCTATTGATGAAACGCAATTAAATATTATTTTCGTCACTTAAATCCTTTTGAAAGTTGAATTTTATGATGAATCAGAGTAATTTTTATTGAATAATGCTTCGAGATATTGCATGAATTATATAAAATATTCTGTTGTACACATAAAACTTTAATACTAAATTTATTTTTTAAGTACTTTTGTTTAGTTTCAGTAAAAGAGTTTTTGTATCAGTTGAAGTTTAATCATTTATTTTTCAAATAAAAGTTCAAAATTTAGGAGAGCTAACAGAAAATAAAAGAAATGAATAGTAAAAACGAGCAGAATGCCAGAAGACTTCTAAAATATTAGTATCTCTCTCTCTATATATTAAAAAATTCCATTTATTTGTTTGTGTGTTTTTATGTTTAAATCCATGCAATTCCATATCCTTTAACGGATTCGAAAAACATTTAGTAGTCATGCTTTAATGCATAGAAGGATTTATTGTGCAATTAAGAAGTTTCTACCGCCCACTAAAAGGGGGTTAAAGAGAGGGTTGAGACTTTTTTCTCTATAACTTCTAAACAATTCATTGTACAAAAACTATTTTTATCTCAACTTAAAATTTAAAATTTTATCTTTTTAGTGACATAAATTTCATTTTTGAATTGTTATTTTTCTGTTTTTAATTAATTCTTTAAAATTAATATAAATGCATTTTATAACAATCTCTTAATTTTCCGTTGAAGTATTGAACCTATTTTCTGTTCAATTACATTTCTCACTAGCACGCTTTTCCTAATGTATAAGTTATTATCAACAGTTATTTATACTTTCGTTTTTATTAAGCATCAATATTTAGTCGAGTTAGAATTTAATTTGTTACATACTAACTTTTGTTATGTGTTTTTAAAAAAGCTGTCATTTAAAGTGTTTAAAATTATTTTTTTTTAACTCCGTGATCTAACTATGTGCCATATTCAAAAATTTTAGCATTTTAATTCGCAAAATTAATATACCATAAATCTTTTTTTACTGGTTTTTAGTTTGAATTTACTGAATATAGTTCAATTTAAAAATAAATAAATAAACGCATTTAAAATATGTGTTTCATCTGTGCACTGGTATTTCCAACTCTAAAATTGTATATTGTTGGGAATAAATAATTTACCTATATTAAACCTGTTATTTACCTATATTGGTGGTTTATTTAAATTTTATAATTGCTGAAATCTATAGTAATAATTGGTATTAAAAATGCCTTATTGTTGAAATTAAACATCTTATTGTCACAATCCTTCTGTTATTGAATCTGCCCTATTAATTCCATCTTAATGGCCAAATCTTTAGTGAGCAGTTAAACTGCTGATGAATTCTCAGTTCCAAAAAAATAATTATTATTATTGATAAGTAGTTGTTCTGTTTATCAAACCTTGAAAAGTAATCTGTCAAATCACTGTGAATAACTAAATCGGAATAACTAAAAAAAAATCAATTAGAGCAAAACTTGACCGAAAGATCGTTTGGATTCTAGTGCATTCAATATTTCTTGGATGAAAAAGTGGATTCTGTCACAAAACCGGTCATGCAGTCAACCACGTACTTTGAAAAGGTTGCCGTTTCTTTGGAATAGTAATTAATTAGAATTATAGGTAAAATTCTAATGGGTTTAATATAAAAATTTTGTGATTTACAAGTGTAAATGTTTCGCTTTTACTTATATACATATAGAACAACTAAATGCAGTCTGATCTTGAGATTAGGTACTATATATATATATATATATATATATATATATATATAGAGAGAGAGAGAGAGAGAGAGAGAGAGTTATATATTCATCAATATTTGAAGCTTAAAATTATTTTGCTGGAGAAGCCATTAAGATCAAGTTACATAAATTATTTGATTGGAAATTTTAGCAATCATTAAGTAATAAATCAACGAATACAACAAAAAAGATTTAAAAAATATTGTTATTTTCATGTATTATTTGCATGTATTAAGAACACATTGCAACTTGCTCAGAGAAAATTACTTACTAGAATTTATCTGAATTTTGTAATTATTGGAATTTTATTTTAAATAGCAATTAATAATAAGATTATTTACGCATATTATTATGCGCCTTAATTATTTAATAAAAATGTAATAATTAATTAAGGTCAAAGAACCATTTAAATTGTCTCCACTTAAAAACTGGCATTATTTTAATTTAAAATATAATATCTTAATATTGCCACTATCAATTTAGGAACTTCATATTTCTCTCACGATCAAATATATATTCTGCTGAGTCTTATGAGTGGATGCTTTATATATTTGTGACAAACAGTGAGACCAAGATTGCGAGACTAGCCTTTTAATCCGAAATATTTAATATTTATTGATTAATTATTACTCAGGATTGAGAGTTCTAAATCATCTTAAAGGATCGATTATGTGAAATTATAAGTATCTTGCTTTTTCGTATCAACATACAGATAAAATAAAATCGGGCAAATTGCTTGTGAAATTAATAAATTCGATAAGTTACTCATCAACTTCCGAAATAGCAATCTTTTGACGTTTGGTGTTGTCATTGACAACACCAAACGATCAGATAGAATTGGAAATAGAGATAAGATTACAATTTCGATACTTTCGATCGGTTGATTATCTATTTTAACTGATTCTATAAAAGTTCTCATTTCTCTATACTCGTGCTGATTCACATTCTATTCAATAATTATCTTTATTTTTTCATTTGATTTCTTTCAATTTAAAAACAGATTTTGTGAGAAAATTTCATCAAGCCATTTTTTCTGTATATCTCTTTATGAAACTATGGCAACAAGAATCAGTGATGCCTAAATTTTTTTAAGGAAATTGCCAATTTTGTGAATAAACCATTTTTTATTGATTTTTCTGATTTTTTTAACGTTGATTTTTTTTTCTTTTTTAAATTCTACTCAAGAAATTAATTTCGTTGGAGAAAGCTCAGCAAAAACGGGCGTCCTATTTCACAGTACTACGGAACTATTAAATCAACAACATACATTCGGAAGACACTGCCACTTATTTAAGAATTAGAAAGGTAACCAAAACAAAATCGTGATGCAAATAAGTAAGCGCGTCGTGATTTGTTAGAAATAATCACATCAGAAAAAGGTTTCAACTCTCTACCATTAATGAGCTCCAAAACAGCAGTATTGAAGGAGAATATATATAAAAAATATTTGCCAGATTTTTGATAAATTGAAAACTTTGCAATTAATGAATTGAGAATACCGATCCAAAACATTCCAAGAACACGAGAAGACTGCGTAGACTCATTTGCGATTAATCTACCACCTGTAACTTTACCACGCAAACATATTACCGCAATCTATTTTTGACAATCTTGCATTCCATTATGCATGCCATCTTGATAAATAATTCTACAGTTAAGCTGTCTATAATATCCGCAAGTTAGGGATCTTGAATTCAACACTTCGCCCACCTTCCCGCAAATCGCCATGTTTAGAAATTTTTGAAAGGAACTATAATTTATTGTATTGCACAAAGATAAATTGATTTATAATCCTCATCCGTAGATGTTAAATCTAAGTACAAAATTTTATCCGTCTAGCTCTCTTAATTTTGTATTTGTATTCATATTATATTTATGCAACCAAGCAGACAGAATTCTTCTGAATGGATTTCGCACAAAATTTGATAGCAAGCTACAAAATTGGTGTAAAGACCATTTACCAAATTTCATGCATCTACTTTAAGCATTTATGAATGATCATGTTTACAGACGGATAGACAGACATAATTCCAAAAATATGTTTTTCGGTCTAAGAATTGTCTGAAATGTGGAGATTCGTCAATATTTCGATTGTAGATTTTTTGGTTATACAATATTTTCTTTTTATACACATTCGCATTCGAGAAAGTAACAATATGCCGAATTTGTTTGATCCTTTTTTTTTTCATAGAAAGTCCGTGTTATTTATATATAACGATGTTTGCACGCAGTAATTAAATTTATTACATTTCAAATTGAGTAAAAGATCGTTAAATCGGATCGTAAGTTGTTTTTCATTGAAACTAAATTTAAAGAACTGCCTAACAATCGTTTGGAGGAATTCCGGAATACACTCACAAAATTTTTTTGCTGATTTTTTATTAAGAGTAATCAAATTTCATTACATTTTTATAGCATTATTTTTTCAAATTTCATTACATTTTTATAGCATTATTTTTCGAAAATCCCCCCCCCCCCCAAAAAAAATCTTAACTCAAAAGGATTTGGACGGGAGATCTAAATTTGTCTGAATGAAGTTTTCCAAACCTTGTTACTAAAATTGATGTAATTTAAGATATTTTCAATGAATCCATTTTTTTAAGAATATATAATTTTAAGGTAATTTTTTTAGTTAACTTTAAAATAAAAAGAACTGAAAAATTATTATACTTGGTGGCGGCTGAATCAGCAGGCCTGAGAATCTGCAGAATTCTATGAACTTATTTTTAAAAGTTAAATTTTCTGTGTTTTTTTCTTCCGAATTTTCTTAATGTTCCATTCAAAGACATTTGATGTTTCTTACCTTTTTTTTTCACTCTGAGATTATAATGATTAATGAAAAGGGAAAGCATAAAATTAAGATAGAAAATAAGCCAATCAGAGAGAAATGCAAATAGGGGTGATTCATTGTAGAACCCATGAAAACCGACTGCGCAGCCAACTGATTTGTTGATTTGAAAAACACGCACTTTTCTCCCTTTGAATTTAAAGGCGCTGGAGCTGCAATCAAAACAGACTCAGTTTGGAGCACTGATCTTTCTTATTTTTTATTTATTCTTTTTAATTTCATCCGGTCATAGTTTTAAAGTTTACCTTCGTTCTCTCGATTTTTTAAAATCTTTTTTTCTTTTCTATCTCTCCAATGAATATTTAGAAATATTTATTTCCCTTCTTGTTCCCTTTACAGAAATACATCTGCTTTATTGAATATTCACTTTCTTTTGTTAAAGATTACTCTACAAAAAAAGGTATGTAGTTAATTTTCTAGATTTTTATTATGATGGAAAATTTTTATGAGAGATCATTTAATGTTAACTAATCGCTTTTGGCGATTAGTTAACATTTTCGCCATTTTAACATTTAGTTTAACATTTAATGGTTCTCCGAAGATATAGGTCATCTTTAATTTCCATTAAATCATTTAGATATAGCATCATATTTCAAACACTATGAAATTGCCAGACATTCAATATTATTTGTTACTTTAATTGTCGTACATATGCACGGCGCATTGTATATATGAAACTTTCTAATGGAAAACAGTCCCTTGATATCATGGCGGTATTCAAAACACAAATGTCTGGTAATCTATTTTCTAAATTTTACTGTATTGTACCTTCAGTTTTTTTTTTCTTTTTTTTTTTTTTTCTTTCTTTCTCGTAATTACACAGATGTTAAATAAAGCCTTCTTCTTTTAGCTTTTAAAAATGCACGCGATCAAGGAATTAATGAAACAATGAAAACTATTTGAACTTCAGAGCAACAATGTTATCTATTGTTGGAAATTATTGAAAAAAACTTTTTTTAATTATTAAAATTTAAGAAAAATTCACAAGTTATTAAATTGATATCATTACAAAGACAATTTTTTAAATTTTGAAACGGTATAAAATTTATTTGCAATAATATTTCCAGAAGTTATTGTGGGAAAACGCCAAATTTCATCTTAATTTTTAATTCATTATTTTTCAGTTAATTAATTTTTTTAATTAAATAATTAATTCTTAATTAAAATTTCAATAAAATCATTCCATGGTGTACATTTTCAACCTCCAAGATATATATGTGACAAATTTGGTAGAGATTATCACATGTCAAATCATTGGCATAATTTTCTGTTAACAAAAACTACCTGGAATTTATATCATATGCTAGATATTTAATATATTTAAAATGCAAAAAAATTTAATGTGTGATACCAAATTTCATATAAGTTTTGATGAAATATATGATGACAAATTTTGGCTACTTAAGGAAAAAGTTTTTTTTTTTAATTATTAAAATCTCTTGATAAATATTTTTTGCACCATTGCTGATTTCTGAGTTGATGAACTGTCACTACCCAAACTAGGACAGCGATAATACATTTTTATACATCCAATTATATAGCTGAAAAGCTTAATTGAAAAGACATAGTTCTTAATTTTAAAAAATGGTGCAAAAATCACATTTGTGCTATAATATTTCTAAAGTTATGGCGAATAAAATTGAAATTGTCATTTAATTATTAATTAATTAAAATTTCAACAAAAAAAGTCGCACCGATTTTTTTTTATAATATATATTCCGAGCTTCCTAAATATATTTCTGTGCAAAATTAGGTAATTCTAGACAAATTTGTCCTTTTGGAAAATTGCTAACCCATATATTTTCCTTTATTATCATTAGAGATTATATGAAAAAAATAATAAAATAAGCATTTATTTTAAAACGTAGAAATTTATGAAATAAATTTATCTTTTTTTTAAATCCAATTATTCTTTTTTATACAGAAAAAATTCAAGTGTAATATTGCAGCAGAAATAGAATATGCTATAACAAATCAATTTATTTAACATAATATTACTCCTTATTCAAATATTTTCTCAATAAGAAACGCGCCCACCTCAAAATCCTCTTTTAAATATTCAATTAACCTTAGAAAGTTCTCAATAAGAAAATCGAAGCTATGATATTAATATTTTATTAATTGCCATGGTAACAACTCAGCTTCAACTTTCGAAAATATAAACTGGTTGAGGAAATGCTTACGAGAAATAAATTCATACTGCAAGTCAAAAAATAAAGTTTTGCAAATATTAGAAAACAAAATGAAAAATAGGTAAATATACAGCTCCAAAATAAATGGGAAACTAAAATAAATTTAAATACGAATAAAATGATAGAGATTTTAAGATAAATTATTGATACATGGAAAAAAATACTCTTGTGAGTAATAAAAAAAATATTTAAAAATAATTTCAATCCCTTTTAGTTTTGCTTTACCTTGAAATCAAATTTCATCAAATATCAAGGTGATTTTTTTTTTTTTACTGCGTTGCATATTTTGGGTAGCATGAATTTCAAATGAAAATGTACCCTTCTCCCATTCAGTTTGATCATATTTCAATTCTTTAGCAACAGTATTGATGCTATGTATATGCTTGCGCAAAACATCATACAATAAAAATAAAAGAATAAAATAAGAATAACTAAAATTTTTCAAATCAGCTATTGTGTTTATTTTTTTCAGATCAAACTAACGCATTATTTTCCGATTTTTTTTAATAATAGAATTTGATTGAAACACATCATAATCCCTAAATATTCAATCACAATAATTATTTAAACAAAAACTGTACATGAATGTGATTAAACTGTATAAAACAATAGCATTAAATTTCTATCACGTCTTATACAAAATTTTCATATTGTAGTTATTTATTCTATAACCCCAGCATCTTTAATTATTCCAAAAAGATTTACCTGGGAGCAAAAAAAAAAAAAAAAAAAAAAAAAAAAAATTAATAAAAAAAGAAAAAAAAAAAAAACGCTTATCCTTTTTTTATTCAAGTCTTATAATTTGTTTTTTAAAAAAATTCTAAAATGAGATGATTTATGAACTTCAAGTTGCGGCAATCAAAAAATAACCTGTCTTAAGCTCCAAGATGAAAATAAAGGACACAGAATATATACATTTACAAAAAAAAACTTGAATTGTGTGAAACTTGCAAATGCGATATTTTTCTGAAATATAAATTTAAGAATTAAATAAAGACTGACAATTTGTTTAAATAATTTTCAGAATTTGATTTATTATTTAAAATAAAGTCAGTACATTCGAATTAAGATATCATCATAATAGAACATAATGTTTGGAAGAAATTTGTTGTCAATTAGTATTCTTCCTCTCAAAAATTTCAGAAAATAATATAAATTCTTTGAAAAGATGTTTAAATATTCTTACCAAAGAAAGAAATAAAAGAACACATATATTTAAATATCATTATTAAAGAAAAAGGATCAATTTTTGCTTAGTGGCGTATTATTTTTATTTTCTAAAATACAAAAGAAAATAATTCGATTTTATTTAAAATTGATAAAAATCATTAAGACTATCCCAAGTTTATTTACTCTTTTATCTGGCAAATTATGCTCTAGTATTAATCTATATATTAAAAAAATATATAGGGCAGTTTGAAACAAAATCAGTACTTCAACTCTATATTTTGGATAACAAAGAAACTTGATTCTTTGAAACAAAAGATGCTACTCTAGCAAAACATAATTAGGAAAATAAAAAATACCTAAAAGTTACCCACCATTAAATTAAATATCATTTACTTGCCATCAAAACAGCAGAAATCAGTCCGATTCTAAGAAAGCCAGTTCACCTGAAACTAACGGGAGGGGGGAAAGAAAGCAAAAAGATAATTGATTATGAATAAAACAATTATAAATTATTAATGTGAGCAGAACTCTATATTTTCAAACACGTTACAGGTAAGTTCAACGTTCAGTATGACTGTTATTGTGTTAAAAATTAAACTGAAACGTGCTGGAAAGATGAGCTAGTCCAGCACGTGCTGTACCGTTTGCTGAGATGCTACGGAACTATGCAGTGAAAAGAGCTGACATCTTCAACGGTGGCGCGCTTGACGTCCCATTGACGTCAGAGCGATCCCGGACTACGTTGAAAGTTTGGGTTGCCGTATTTGGCATAATTCACTCTTTTTGGTGTCATTTTATATTCGCCGGTTCAATTCGATTTCCCTCTTCCCCTTCATTCCCTTCTTTTTCATTTAAAAACGATGACATTTCTACAGTTTTGTAATATTGAGAACAGGAAACTTAACTGCTTCTAAATAATTCATTAAAAAATACTAGCAATAAATAAGCATAATTTTAAGAGATTTTTGGATAATATAATAGCCACTGTTAGTGGCATCGGAATACGTGATGATATTCTTACGCAGCGAATTAATTCAAATTTTCAAGGACTCTCATTGACATTTTGTAAGAACACAAAATGAAAATTGTTCGGAGACAGGTGTATATATTTTTTTATTCTCTATGTAGTAATTGCATGGTTTGAAGAATTAAATAATTTACAACTCATCTGCATTTTTTATCTATATGTTTGAATTAATGCGCAGAAGAAAAACAGAAAAAAATTCGATCTTACTACTTTTCTTGATTCTTTAAAATTAAATTGATGGCGCTTACGAATATTAAATTTCAAAAGATTAACATTCATTCAGTCTATTTCATGTTTATTTTATCTTCTACTAAAAAATTATTCACTTTTGAAATGTTATTAGATTAAATACCATCACAACATAAATTAATGATAAAATTCCACTATATTCTGAATATATATATGATATCGTTCAGAAAAATGAATAAAATTGCAAAATCTCATAAAAACAATTGTTATTTAACTTGCAAACGACTTTTAAATACTGCTAAAATTTAAAACAAGGATGAATTTTTATTTTACTATGTAGTCTTACTTCTGTCCAACTAAAACAATACTTTCAAAAAATTTTTTTTAAATGTAATCAAGGGGGAAAAATGTAAATCAATAAATATGACTTCAGCACTATTTTCAATTCACGTTTTTTAATCGCAATAAAATTGTAACGTTCTGATAGAAATAACCACTAATCAATTGTTAAACTTACAAATTATCAAGAGTTAATGAGATTTATGTTTTTATTTCTTTTTTAAACGAAGTATATAAAGAGAAAATATTGCTATTATTATTAAGTTCCATCTCGAGATTTTGATAGATCTCCACTTTTCAAACTAACTCCTAAACTAAAAAAATTATTTCTAGAATGTATTCTCGATAAATAAAAAACAACAACTTTGAGCTGAATGGATGAAATTTGGTGTGTGGTCTTTTTACCAAATTTGTGAATTTCAATCAAATTTTGAATGAAATTCATACACATGAGGTTAATCTATTTTTTCGAGTACATATGAACGTGATGAATACAAACTCCAAAGAGCTAGACAAATAAAATTTGGTAAATAGACCATCTAAAGTGCGAATTCTAACAAAAGTTTTTGCGAAGTTTGCCCACGATGTCTATTGATTTGTATATTACAATGCAGCTAAACGCTATAAATTAAAACCTCAATAATGTAGATAAAATATTTTAAAAAGTCAGTTGAAAAAAAAAGGCATACAAAATATATATTCAGTTTTCTTTATTCTATTACACAGCACGAGTCATTCATGTGAGGGCTCTAAAAATAAAAATGCGATTACTCGGGGCGTTCGTTCACAATCTTATGCAAGATTCATAATTTTTATTTGGGAGGATAGGCAGATAGTATTTTTATTAAGAAGTATTCGCGAAAGTTTCGAGAAGACCACTCCTGTTTTTTAAACTGTTAGTTTTATTGTTTGTATAAAAACAACGAGTACATATGTTTATTTAAAAAAAATAAAGCATCAAAAACCATGAAAATATTAAATTTTTTACACGTTATCGTGCTATATGAAAATAATGCATAGTCTTTCATTTTTTTAATTTTTTTATTTTTGAAGAAATTCAAACTGCACTAATGCTCACTTATTTAACATTTTTATTAGCTTAGTTTCACTGATTGCATGCATAAACGCAATAAATAAAAAAAAATTGGGAATATTAGTTTTTAAAAGCACATCCTTTATTAGTTTACAAGGATTTAGAGATTAATTTTATATTTATTATTATAAAATTTAATTTATAGATACTTTTCAATTTTTCATTCTTTAATATATAATTCATATCCAAAAATATTGTGGAATCTTGAAATAATTTTTTTTCCTGAAAATTCAATATCAGTTGGTGTCGCTATTAAATAGTAGCAACTTAATTAAAATAATTCATTAGATAAATAAATTTTGAATATATTTTAATATTTTCAAAATTTAATTATAAAATGAAGTATTTCAATATTAAAATACTTCATTATTATTCGAGAACAATTGTAACGAAAAAAAAAATCAAAAATAGCACCTCAGAAAACGCGTATAAAAAAATGTTTACGAAATTCCATCATCTAAAAGCGAAACAAGTAGATGTAAATAAATGCGCATCTATATTAGATGTAAATATATTTTTATATCATAACTTCAATACGCAATAGAATTTTAAAATTTCACCAACTCCATTATGGATGAATTAATATTGAAAAGCACGATGTTACAGTAAAAATGCTGTTAAGAAGCTGTTAAATACCTGAAAATGCAATAGACTTTGACTTCTCTTTTCATGCACAGAGAGTAGATATATATCAAATTAGAAAATCTTTCTGTTTTTTAATAAAAAGCGATTGTATCCTTTGTCAATAAAGCATTTAATGAAAAAAGTAAATACTAAACAAAATAAATCACCACATATGTTTAAATACGTTTCAATTTTTGCAAACGATTTAAATTTTGCAACTTTATTTGTTTAATAATAAACGTGTCGCTACAAAATAAGACAGCAATACTGAATGCAGATATATATTCACAATTATATACGTGAGTTCATTACTGCTTTAAAAAATGGAATATTTTTAATGTGGCTTTTAGAAAAGAGTAAAATTTATTGAATCAATGGGTAAGTTATTTAAGTGGTTTCATTTTCTTTTATTTAGTAAAAAATTTTCTTTTTGTATTTAAATATCTTTGTATATGTTTCGGTATTTTTCATAAGCTTTATTGTTGAATTGAAATTGGATTTTAAATCAGCGTTTTTTATTTATATAAAAATTTACTTCAGTTCACTTTACTAAAAACTGAGGGCTTTTTAGTATTTGGACGATGAATTTTCCATTTCCAATTTTGTAATTAACTTTGGTAGTATACTTTTTGTATTTTTTGATGCAACTTTTATATGAAAAATTAGTCTATTATCGAATGCTATTGCAAATGAATTCATTCTTTTTTCATTATTCTCTTAATTATGCGATTTAACATTAAACAGTTAGTTAAGCGACGAAAAAATGAATTCATTGTTTACATTCTGCGAACAAATGGCTTAAAGAACGAATTTATGGTATGGATGACAATGTTTTCTAACTTATCATTTTGAGATAGAACATGTGATGCAATTTATTGTTTGAATTTCGTTAAAAGGGCAGTTTAAAAATCGCTGCTCAGTCTTGATTTCATATTTCTGATTATTAATTTGACCAACACTTTGAATCAATCAACAAATGATAAAAATTTATTTAACTCAATTTTTTATAATTAGAAACAAAAATGAATAGATTCTTCTTTTTTTTTAAAAAAAAAAAGTAATTCGCATTAAAATTATCAATACAGTCCTCTTGTCCGTTTAATACTTTTATAGCATAAAAATATAATATGATCTTAAATTGAAAAACTATTCTTCTTAAACATCGATAGACTAGTCAGTATAGTGTTTGATTTCAGAACTAGCGACTGAAACAATCGGTAGTATCGTGTTCTTCGACATGGAAAATACTATCGATAGACGTGTTTTCAGTTGATAGTTGTGAAAATTATCGACTTACACTATCGATAGTTTTCTTCAGCAATACTATCGATTGCTTCTCGTATTGGAGTTATTCAGTAATAGTCAGGTATTGTGATCATATGGATGCTTTAATTGATAATGCCGCACTACTCATTGATGTATTTTCATATTACTTAATTTTTGACATATTTAATTAATCATACATAATTTAATTAATTAATGATAATCAGATTTCCATTGTAATGTGAGGAAATTTTTTAAAAGATAATTTT
>JAPMOR010013161.1:96738-181233 GCA_026543865.1 Argiope aurantia
CGACTTTTAATATAAGTAACACATTACCGGGAAGTGAAAATATGTTTTTATTTTTACACATAACAAATGGTTTAATTTAGAGTAAAAATAAAGAAAAATCAGCGAAAAACTTCTAAATTGAAAAGTTTCAGAAGCATTTTAAATAAACATACGCAGAATTTTGCCTTAAAAAAATTGAGAATACACCCATGAAATTCTTGTAATATTGTCACGTAGATACTATGGTATAGAACTCAAAGACACACACACACACACACAAGAGGTAGAGCTAAACCAATTTATTAACTGAACTCAGAATATAGTAACTGACAAATCTTCTGCTTTTATACAAGCAGAGAAAGCTCCAGAATACTCTTCTGGAGACAGTAGGAAAAGTCCAGAACACTTGTCTGGTAAACTAAAGAAATGTCCAGTATCTTCTGGAACATGAAATAAAGGAAAACATAAAATCAAGGAATTAAGCATTTACATATACCATTAATCTCAGTGTCTCTAGCGGGATTCGAACCCAGGTCTCTTGATCACGAGACCCGTGCCATGACCATTCGGTCATGGAAATTCGACTGCATTTCTTCAATGCGGCAATATCTCACATAGAAAGAACGTGTCAGTATTTAGTTGCATGTCTTTTGGCTTTTATAATAACCTCTAAACGTCGTGGTACCGATTCGAGCAATGTTTGGTGGTATTTGAAGATATTTTACCCCATTCTTCTTGCAATACTTGTTTTAAATGGGTTTTGTTTCTAATTTTGTGTTTTTTGGACCACTGCTTCGAGTGCGGCCCACAAATATTCAATGGCATTGATGTCGGGGTACTGTGGTGGTGTGTGTAACCGCTGTTTACAATTAAAAAACACACCATATTTTGACGTTACGTGCATTCTATTTGGGGTCGTTGTCCTGCTGGAAAATGGTACTCCGACAGTACTCCGTACTAATGAGCACCACAGTACTTCGACATCAGTACCATTGAATATTCATGGGCCATACTCGAATAAATGGTCCAAAAACACAAAATTAGAAACAAAACCCATTTAAAACAAGTGTTGCAAGAAAAATTGGGTAAATATCTTCAGATACCACCAAAAATTAGTCGAATCGGTACCATGACGTTTAGAGGCCATTATAAGAGCCAAAAGACATGCAACTTCATAGTGACACTTTGTTTCTATGCGTGATATTGCAAAAATTTCATTGGTGTATTCTCAATTTTTTGAGATAAAAATCTGTATATGTTTATTTAAAATGCTTCTAAAACTTTTCAAGTTTTTCGTTGATTTTTCTTTATTTTTACACTAAATTAAACCATTTGTTATGTGTAAAACTAAAAATATGTTTGCACTTCCCGGTAATGTGTTATTTATATTGAAAGTCGGATTTATCAAATAAAAGTAAGGTGTACTCTCAATTTTTTGAGCCACAGTATATATAATGTTTGACTGAAAACTATTTGTAGTACTGACAATTTCAAAATTATTGAATGGAAGAACATTAATCGATAATATTGCCAAAAAGAAAACTGTCATATTAATAGTAAAATGAAGTTTATCTATATTTTCTACAAATTTGAGAGATTCTCAATTGGATTGTCGATATTTAAAGAATGCTACTTTAAATTAATTCGACTATATGTGCATACTCAGGGCTAATATCTATAGATTTGAATTTTATAAATGAAATGAAATAAAATTTTACGAGGTGCAGAACTTTTTTTTGCAGAAACAAGAATGATTGAATACCTATGACGATATTGTAATGAAGAAAAAAATCTTTCGAAACATATTACATTTGCTTTTATTGCAGAAAATATCTCATTAAGGAGGAATTAGCTGAAAACACAACTTAATTTTTTAGACATTTTATAAAATTCTACATTCACTTCAGATTTTAAATTCAATCAACAATAGAATTTTATCAAAGCTTGTACATTGATTAATTCCTAAAACAATTCTTTAGAAGTCGTTTGATAAATCTTGTAGGATTGTTTTTAAATTCAAAAATATATTTTAAGAGTTTATAATCCTTTAAAATAGACAAATAAAATCTTTTAACGTTTTGTTTACGTTTACTTTACTTGCGTAATAACACGCTTGCATTAATTATTTTCGATTTTAAGGATAAACATAAAGAATCGTCATAGAGGATAAACATCGAAAGGATAAACATAAAGAGTAATGGAGTGAATGTTTTGAAGTAATAAAATGAATTCTCGTGACATCATAGTTATATGATGTTAATTATCTGTTATCTGACACTGCGCTCTTGTGAAAAGCCACAATGACTTTTAACACGGGTATATGAATTTGATGATAATTATGGTAAATTAGAACCGATAATTATTGTAATATCCGAAATTATCTTTTCATTTTTAATTATCTAAAGGAACTTCTTGAAAATATCTTCCTATTTATTAAGTGTTCAAATTTTATTGAAGTCCTTTGTATGTTAAGCCACTTTCGTATAATTGCAACCCCTATGAGTTTAGAAATTGAATTCGTATAACTTGTTTAAATCAAGTATCATTGAAAAAAAAGTTTGAACAGAAATTTTTTTAAATTCAAGAATAAGCGTTACTGCTGTAAAGGGACTATTTTAATTCTTAAAAAATCATTCAGTATACTAAAATGGAAACCAGTATTGTAATTTGATTCAAATGAATGAAATTCTCTAATTTCTATATCGAAATTATGGCAATAAATAATTAAATGGAAATTTTATAAAAAAGTTCAACACGCAAGTTTTTTGCGCTTTTAAATAATGTTAATTTATTTTGCATCATTTTTTTTATATTCTTTTTATTTCCAGTGCACCGTCATTTTGATTTAAATGCGTGTAAAATTAAAATTCTTCCTTCTGTCATGCGAATATTACTGAATAACATTATTTTTCAAGGTTAAATTTCATGAAAAGTAAAACAAATAAGCGTACTCATAAAACGCTTCGCAAGTAAAGTTATTTGTGTTAGAATTATTATTGCATTATTCTTTTGAATATATGTTCACAGAAAAAAATAAATGAGTCCCGCATATCTTAAAGCAAATGCTGTTCAAAATTTGTTTAAATAAAATCTTTTGAATAGAATATTTTCTTTTAAAAAAAAAAGGATAACTCTGAATCATTGTTAGAAATCACCGAGTGAGTTTCAATTCATTCCGCACTCGTAAAAATATTATTCCATTTAGATATATTTATTTCTATTTTAGTTTGTAAGAAAAAGAATTCCTAGAACTTCAAATTTTAAAAACCGACATATGAATTAAAAAAAAAATAAGTAAATAGAAATAAAAAAAAGCAAAAATAAATAAATAAAAAAAAAATCAGTGTTCTTTAATTGAAAAACATTTTGCTTTGTTTTAAACTCCAAGTCATTCTAAACTGAAAATTCTTCCTACCTTGAAATGATTCGAAATAATTTGTAATGATTATTGTATAGAGTGTAGCTATCGGAATATAAAAATGCGATTATCTGCACGTTCAGTGTATTCAATTGGATTTCCAGTAACCATAGGCATGCGCACTAGATGTTCTTTTACGGTATCGTGTTTTTACTCGAAAGAGTAGTGGATTTTTACTTCACCTGCGAAGATGACCAACCAACAATATCCCACTCTTAGTTTATGGGTAAATGTGAATAAATAATTCTTGCCACGTCAAGGACGTTTTCGTCGCTCTCAGCAAAACAACGGCGAAACTACTCGCGGGAAAAAAGCGATTGTAACACCGATTTCCTTTCTCTCTATCGTCTGAATTATTTAATGAAGTCCGTTGAATTTCAAAGCGTTGCATTCTATCGCCGATCGTTTGGTATCAGTGTAACCAAAATCAGGTTATGGATATTTCGCGCCATTTTATGCTGGAACTGTTCCGTTAGAATCCGCAATCGTACAACTGGTTTCATCAAGAACATCTTGATTCTGTGTCATGTTCTTTTATATTCTTTAGATTGCGAAAATGACGTCGTACGAGAGAGCCCAATGCGCATGTCTGATATTCGAAATCCTATTACAGATCTTGTTCAGTAAAAGTCTGGTTAAATGCAATCAGAAAAAATTTCATATTTTTTAATCATACCACATTGATAAAAAAAATGCATATTTAAAATTAATTGTTAAAACCAAAATTCTTTGATTTTTATTTATTCAAAAAAATAACCGATTCTCGTCATTGAATAATAAACTTTGATTTGCATTTTGACCGAAGGTTATAAAATCTGAACTGAAAAAATTATTTCTAAAATACTTGAACTTTCAAATTAACTAGCATGGATCTTAGCTGCCCAAGGTGTAGGCCAAATTCGCCGTCTACTTATTTAGGTATTTAAATAAATTTTAAAAAAATGTTCCAAAATTTACTGACATTTTTAAAAACATTACGGGAAGAATAAATGCATAATTGTGTACTATAAAGGGTAGAAATTTAGAAGTCATGTTTGTATATTTGATAACATAATAAACATATTTGTTACGAAAGTTCTTACTCTTGTGTTACTACACAGCATTTAAGATATGCCGAATAACGATAAAACTAAGTTATTATTACATAGAATTAAGAACAAATGATGAATAGCAGTAAATAACAAATCAACTTCCAATTAGGACTAGAATAATATTGTTATATATTTTTATTGAACAATAAATAGAATTAAAAATAAAACTTTTTTTTAAAAAACTAAAATTTTATTTGCCTACTTTTTCTAAGAGCAAAATTTTTTATTGCACTATTAATGTTTATAGCATTACATACAAGACAAAATAGCCAGATTGGCTAAAGCGTTTATTGCGGATCTTAAATAATCTATCTGCTTTATTGCCGATCTTAAACAAGGCAGATCATATTTAATCAACCACTTCTGAAAAGTTACTCTCATTGCTGGCACTAATTATGAGAACTGTGAATATTCTCTGATTTCCTATAATAAGGGGGCGAATATTTCCCAGCTTAGATTCCACAATAAATTGTAATAATTCAAATGGATCTACATTAATTAATTTGTTTTTATTGACTGTGGTAACTATGAAAGCTCGTAGAACTCGATAAAATCTTTTTCGTCAATTTTGGTAGATGCGAGTCTAGTTTACATTCATTGCTCTCCGAGTCTAGTAATACATTCGATGTTATATCAAAGCAAACTTTCCCTCAAATTTCCGTAGCCGCTGAACGAATTCCTACAATTATTCTATCAAACGATGAACATTGTTTCCATCTCAACTCGTTTTCATGGGAGCATCGTTATTTCCATAGTCAAAAATCTGCCTCCTCAGGGAATCGTCTGTAGCTCCTTTGTTACAAATTAAGTAACAACAACAACAAAAAAATAAATGCTCATTTTAATCAATCCAAATTTTAAGTGCACTAAAAATATAAAAAATCTTGTAATTCAAAAATATATATATTATTTGAATTACAAGATTAATTATTTATTGAAAAATTTAGCCTCCTCAAAAAAAAAAAAAAAAAAAAAAAAAAAAAAAAACCCTGCCGCCGTGGTGAGCCGTCTCCACACACATCGTTGTAATGAAATAAACAATAAACCCCCATTACAGTACACCACTGAAATTAACTACGCAAATGGACAAGACATCGAAAAGTGAAATGGGCTTGCAGTTTACAACTTCCAATATTTTAAATTTTAAATGAAAAGTTATTAGCGGCGATTGAAAAGAATTCTCTTACAATTAAATACTGGCCATTCATTTTTTGATTTTACAATTGTTTTTTTCCATTTGTTTATAAAACAATCATTAATTAAGATATAAAATAAACTTGCTACTTTTATTTTTTAACGACTAATGTATTTTAAAAATATATGTTTTTCAAATTTTCAATGTAGCTTATAAAATTGCTTTGATAATAAAAGACGAATGTCAAAATCCTTATGAGGTTGGAAAAAAGACATTTATCTCAATTATTTGACAGTTTTATTTATTTTGCTGCGTCCTGTTTAATCGTAAACCATCCATCTTTACATCGTAGAGTAATGTTGTTTACATGTTAAGCTGAAAAACGGTCGGCAATAACAAGAAAATCAAAAACAATATTTTAATGTTAGGCGAGGGAATCTGATTCACTTATTGCAACAGCTAAGAGAATACAACACATTCTTTAAATGAAAGGCAATTTTATCAGCATATTGTTAAAAAAATATTAAGCTCTATTTTTTTCCCTTTTGATGACTATAAGTTATTTATTTGAAAAGGAAATAGCTCATTGCAAATTTTGAAATTATTTTGATTTATTTTTGATTATTTCATACGTATTGAACCACTTGTAAAAAGAAAAATAAAGTAAAACGATTTTTTAAAAATGTGTTCTAAAATTCTTTAACATTGTTTTTAAAAATTAATCGTTTGATTGATTTAACCACAAAAATTTTTAAAAGCTTATTTAATTTTTAAATGATATGAAAGAGTAAAAATAGGACAAAATGTTAGGTAATAAGCAAACTGATTTATACATTTATTGTGTTGATTCAGATTACAATTTTAATAAAAAATCTAAGTATACGAATTATTGCATATCTAAAGTCGATTCCTAGTCACGTGAATTTAATTTTGATATTCACTGCGCATCTTGAAAGAGAAGAAAGAACATGAAGTCTTAGCATAGCGAGAAAACAGGTAAATACACATTTATGTTAGTCATGCGACTGCAACTTTATGTGTTTTCAGACCATTAAGAGAAAATAAATATTCACTAGTTTTATTAGTTGACTAGCCACCTTTGGCGACCAGCCGGTTCGCCAGTATTACCGCTCGCTACAATTTTCAATTAAATATTTTAAGTAACTGGTCTCTTAAAAGATTCTCATACAAAACATTTTTAATCTTCAAATTTTGATAGTCATACCAAACATATACTGTTGTTTAGATCGTAAACTACAAAATATTTCTCATAATTTATGTAATATCTCAAACAATAATTCAACAAAAATTTCTCAGATTCAGCATAAAATTCAGTTCTTAATTTTGCTTTCAAAAGGATTGAAATGAAATCAATAATAATATTTTGTTCCGGCCTATAAATATATTTCAAAAATTATGAAGTCTAAATTTAATGCAGTAAGGTATCATATTCTGAGAAATATTCTGGGCACACCAAATTTTAAATAAATGAATGAATGTTTCTATTTTCCACGATCAACTAAGACTTATTTATGAAGTTTTGAATGTTAAAAGTTTAGAAAAACTCAACATTTTCATAAGGTTAGATCAATTAATCTTGAGAAACCTCCGCGCTGATTGGCGTATTTTCTTTGAAACGATCGATGAAAAATCTAAAATTATCCTTTTTTTTATTGAATAGTGATATTCAAATTTTCATAAATCAGTCAGTTTAAATGATTGATTTAGTTGATTGGAAATGAACTCTTTTTATTTAAAATATTAGTGTTTCAAGAACATTTTGTTAATCGTGATTTCCACAGCAGAAGCTTTATGTAAAATCAAAAATTCGTTATTTATTAGAGCATTTATTGAATCAAGTTATATAAAATATAATCATTTTCCATTTAGACCATTTTAGCAGATCTGTATCTTACTAAAGGTTTACAAATTAGCTGTGTGGACCTGATTTGAATGGATTTCCTGTTCATATTAAACAAAACTTGCTTTAAAATAAAACTGATTTATTGGATTAATAATATAGAGTGTCAAAGATCATAAAATAATTTTTCTTGAATTTATTTTTTAGAAAAAATAATATTTCATATTTGTTTCATTTCCTACAAACATGTGCCGAAAATTATATTTTTGCAGGTTTCATTTCCAAAAAGATTTTATTTATTTTTAATTGGAGCTTTAATCAATGTGATGGCAACACTTTGAAAAAAGCTAATTTTTCCCCATGAATGCGAAACGTGCTCGTGCAGCTTAAATTTTATTTTTATTTTGTACGAAAAAAACTGTTGGAAAAATATAGCTAAAATATTTATTTAAAAATTCATTAAAAATTGAAATTTAATTTTAAGGTTAAAATATTGGTATCATTTAAAAGATAAATTTTTCATCTTTAACTTCATGTAAAAGTCTTTTTTGTGCGGTAATATTTTCGAAAGTTATAGCAGAAGCACGCCAAAATTTCGCTTAATTTTTAAATAAATAAAATTATAATTAAAAATTCGAAAAAATAACCCCCAGATGCACATTCCCGGCCTCCAAGGTATACACGTGCCAAATTTGGTAGCTGTAGGTTGAATGGTTTGGCCTGTAGAGCGCCAACACACACACACACACATTGAGCTTTATTATAAGGCAGATTAGAAAATATTTCTATTGGATGTTTAGAAAGAGATAGAAAAATTTAATGTTATTTCTTTCATCAAGAAAAGATACTGATGAAATGGAATTCGTGTATAATTTATTGAATAAAATTGAATCAAATAAAATGTCATGTATATGATTTCTACACAAATGAAGAAGTAATCTGAAATAATTTTTTTCACATAAAATTTTGGCTTTTTTATTTATTATATCTTATTTGTCATTGATATTTATTTTAATGTTATTGACAACACTTAGTTGATTTCATATTGAAGCTGGAACATTTTACAAAAATATGTACTATCGTTTTAATTTTGTGTACCAGTAAATAATATTTTTTAAAAATATTATTTACTGGTACTCGTATTGAAATATTTTTTTAAAAAATTTCAATACGATTCACTCTGTAATTAATATTTATTTATTTAAGTATTAATTTATATAAGTATATTTATTTATTTATTCATATAAGTATAGTTATTTATTTAAGTATATTTATTTATTTATTCATGCCTGAGTTAAGTACTCAGGCATAAATAATAAATAATATGAAACATTATTTAATTTAATTATTTAATTCTATCTAATTTCTTCTAATAAAAATATGTGAGCTTCCTCCTCATTTCATTTATTGAGAAAAAAAAATTTTGCTGAAGGATTTAGAAAGTTGATTGTACCCATTAATATCATGTTGATGAGTGTTCATAGTTTTAAAGAAGCAGTTTGATTGAATATGATGATTTGAGTGTGAGAAATTATGTTTATTCTATACAATCGATGATTTAATTTTTTATTCAAAACGATTTTACATTTTTGTAAAAATTTTACTTTTAGAAAAATACTTCGCTGTCATTACAACAATAATTTCTTAAAAATTTTAACTTTTGATTTATTAACATTAAAGTAACAAACTTCTAAAGATTGTAAAATTTATTCACTTAATTCCTGGGACACTTAAATTAAATCTTAATTTTTTTAAAAAAATTGTTCTTTCGATTAACTATAGAGCAGTGGCGAGACGTTTTGCTTTATAGAAACTAATCTTTCGCCTTTTTTTCTTTGAAAAAAATTTAATACCTTAAAAATTAATTATTTAATAGTTTTCACAGCTAATTCAATGAAATTTTTAATTGAAATAGTAAATATTCCAGACAAGGTTTCATACGAAAATTATATTTGAATTGCTCATTTTAAAGTTATTCTTTCTTTCTTTTTTTAAAAAAAGAATTTACTTATTTCTATTCAGTTTATTAATATTAAAAGATTTTTAAATGATCCAACAAATCTGAAAATCATCCTAAATCTAGCATTTCTATTCGCATATAAGTATTCCTGAATGAACTGATAAAAAATAATAATTTATTTGGCTGCCATTTGTTTAAAGAATATTAAAGCAACGATTAAATTTTGCAAAATATTTAGATAAAACTTTTTTTTCTTTTTTGGAAATATATGAAGATGTTAGTAATGTTTTTAAATGTATGCCCAGTAATTGACTAGATATTTAATAGTCTATACACTTTACATAAAAAAAAGATAAGAACATGTAAACATGGAATATTTCATTTTAAAGTAGATACAGATTTTCTTTACAAAGAGCCTTTTAAATTTGTTTATTAGTTTTGTACGCTTCCGTCTTGATTGCGTATTACTTTTTTATTGCTATTTTTAAAAATATTACACACTTTTATTTTCAATTTTGAATTTTTGTTCATGCTCTGATATATGCAATCAATACATTTTTACAAATAATAAAGCTGAAAAGTTTGACACTCTAAATTTACCAACAAACATTATCTTTTTCTTCTTTTTTTGCACATTAAAAAAAGGAGATTACGCTAATTGGAAATAGATGAAAGTATGGTTGGTGTTTGTTCTCTTTGAAGTATTTCGCCTGAAGCAGCTGCAATTCTTGCTCGCCTCATCTGTAAACAGCAGATGAATTGTTTATACGAAATTAAACAGTTCGTTTACCGTACAAGTTCAGATGTTGTTGGGCTCTTTTGTTTGTTTGTTTGTTTGTCAGTGTTCGCAGTGTTTGGTAAGCAGCATTTTATTATTTCGGGAAAAAAGAAAGTTTTGAAGGAAAATTTTTTGTTCTACTTTTCCAATTCACCAGAAGTTTGGAAGAAATAGTGCATGAACATCTCAAATTAAAGGATTTCACAGGGAATACAAAGATGAATTTTTCAATTTTATATTTCCTCAAATAAAGTTTAGAAAAGAAAACCACTT
Organism: Argiope aurantia; assembly: GCA_026543865.1. NCBI lineage: Eukaryota > Metazoa > Arthropoda > Arachnida > Araneae > Araneidae > Argiope > Argiope aurantia. The sequence continues at coordinate 107,234 of JAPMOR010013161.1, forward strand.
TAAGTATTACTTCGAATAAACTATTACATTTTTTTTTTAAAACTTATTCTAACTGTTGCCAGTATTTGTTCCTGAAACTGATTAAGGCTCAAATGTTTTTCCAATACATTTCTGCTTGACATTTTTTTTTGAAAAGATAGTAAATTTTTGTTATCAAATTATTTTCAAATGAACTTTCCAATGTATTTTGTAATCCAAAATAGCTTTCAGAATTTATGTAGCTTTCAACCTTAAACAAACACATCCGAACTAAGCTTCCTACCTTAAACAAACACATTTCGATTTTTCTGAGAGAATTTTCTTTCTACTAATGCGTAAAAATTTTCGAAAATCCTCAATTATTCGGTTGACTATAATCATCAGACAAGCTATCGTTTGAGAGATTTCAGCTGACCTCATTTTTAAAAAGACTATATCATCAAAAGCTTTTATAAGATTTCTCATAACATTTATTATTATATTATACAACATCTTTGTTTCATTAAGTAAAGCCGATTTTGAAGTCAAGCTTGTAATAGAAGAAATTTTTTTTCATTCCATTTCAATTTTTGAAAGACAATAAATTCATATTCATTTTAATAACTAGTATAAGGAGTTATAATAATATCATCCTATAATAATTTCAGAATAGAAAAAAAAAAAAAAAAATGTTGTTTCGTCAAAAAATATGTTTTTAAAATGTCACGTCAAATGTACCGTGATTATTTAATTTGGAATCCCCTTGTGCTATTAACAAGAGGCAAAATGCTCTGATGTTTTTGCATAGTGTAAGACAAAGTACAGCCAGATGTTAGATAAGTAATATCGTTCGTCGTGTGATTGTGACGACATCTAAAATAATTTTATTGTAACGATCATCTTCATTAAAGTAAAATATGTATTTAGAAAACAATTCTCTAAAATGGGCAATTAAATTTTTTTAATAATAAAACTATTCATTATAATGCATTTTCTATAAAATAATCATATAAATTAAAAAAAGTTCCATCTTTTGAAACATCGTGTCATGATAATATTTTATTTTAAATTTTATTTGTTTTGATTCTATTTAGTTATATTTTAGAATTCCTTCCACTGAAGTGATATCATATAGAATTAAGAAATATTAATTTTCAGATTCCATGACATTTGTATGAAATATGAAATATTCTAAAATGTAGGAAGTTATAAAATGAAATAATTTTAAACACTGTTTTATTATAGTAAAAAAAATTAGGAAATAATATTTTTTATTAAAAATCAAGCAATATTATGAAGAAATTAACACATTATGTAAATTCTTCTATTTTCATTGAAAGTAAAAATATATTATAAGCGCGAATTAAAATTTCAATTTGCTTAGAATATTTCTGCTAGAATTTTACGCTTTTGCTTTTTTTTTGTTTTGACATCATTTTTTTAAAATTAATAAAGTAAAAAAAATAAGAGAATATCAGAAATAAGAGGAAAAGTAAGTATTCAAAATTTATTTTTGGAATGAGAATATTCATAATAAGAAAGAAAATATTTAATTTTCTTATAGAACCAATTAGAATTTTTATTCTTTGAAATCTAGAATATTAATATTTTGAGGTCAAAATAAAAATCGTAAAAGCGTGAGGATCAGAAGACTGTAAACGAAGGATTATACAATAAATATTTAAAAAACACACACAATAAATAAAAACACAATCAAAATTAAAAGAAAAAATTCTTAAAATTCATTATTTAAAAATTAAAATACTTCATAAATGTGTTTAAATTTTATTTATATATAACATTTCTGTCTTAACTTTGGCTTTTGCGACTTTTCTCTGCCAGATTTTTCATTTAAAAGAATAATTTATTTTTTAATATACTGATAAAAGCATTTTTCGTTTAAATTTTTGATATTTTTTATTTCAAAGAAATAAAAAAAATTCTCAAATTGGTCATTTATTTTTTAAAAATCTGCTTCTAGACGCTCTGAGGAAACGAAAACTGAGGTTTAATCTTTATCACTGATATTGGCGGATATTGCAATCATTTGGCGAATCTTTGGCGATGCTCAGCTGATTTAGATTGGCAGCCGTGCTCCTAGATACCAGTAGGAGAAGTAAGGCAGACTGAAGAACTCTCTGTGGAGGAGAGAGGTACATTGTGTTTTATCGTAATTGGTATTGCAAACTGCATGATCTGATAATGTTCGCTAAAAGGTATGCAAGGAAGAATAAAACAATATAAAGAATTTCTCGAGACCAGCTAAACAGTGAATATTTTCTGGAAGGATTGACATAAATACTAATGTGCAGTTGTGGTGTTTGACAAACGGATATTATGGCCTGTCTAACGTGCACTAAGTTCAGTGCATTAAATATTTAATTAGATAAATATAAAATTGGAATTTTCAAAATATCGAGGTGCTGTGAAACACTATTTATTTTAAAAAATGATTTGTGAACTGTGGATTTTTAGTGATCAAGAGCCTAGTGCAAAATTGTTGCCAATCTGTGGATACTTAAATGTGCTGTACTGCATCTACAATACATAATATCAGCCTAGTTCAATATTTTTCTATTAATTTTTCAGAAGTGCTTAAAATTTAAATTTTCATTAAGTAACATGACTTGATTGTGTGTTCGGCTAGTGTAATGCGCATGTGCGTGGCATCGGCCAAATATGGCGACAGATGGATCCAAATCGTCTGCAAGTTCAGGTGGACTTGTCCGAGTAGGATTTTATCATTTAGAAAAGACCATTGGCAAAGGAAACTTTGCTGTGGTCAAGCTAGCCACTCACATAATAACTAAAACTAAGGTAAGTTGGCTAAAATCATTTCTTCATTCACAAAAAAGAGACCGACCACGTGTAGTGGCTTGAATGTCAACTTTGAATTAAAAAAATTATTATTATTATTTACCATTTTAGAATGAATATGAACTATGTGTTTTGTTTACAGAAGATTAAATTATATTTAAGACACATTTATTTTCCCTCAAATATGTGCAAATTATAACAAATCATACATGCAAAATGCGCACAGTGAAATGCTTTCTAAAATGATATAATCGAAATTTAATAGTATATGCTAAACAATCACAATATTGTTATTTACATATTAAAATCTGCAATGGATTCCAGTTCATATAAAACTATATAGATTATTGATTTTGGTTTAAAATTCGGTGACTGTTCGTAAATTTCAATATTCATATATATTACATGTTCATATTGATAAAACATGGTTGCTTTATACATATTTAAAATATTTATAGTGGATCATATTTTCTTGAATAAAAGTACTTTAATATTTGCTATTCTGATCAGTTTATTATATTCTAAATGGATTTTATGTATTGAAAGTTTATGCAAGTTATAAGAAAATATAAGATTTTATTGTAGTTTTACAAATTTAGTTGATAGTCGAAAAATGTGATAATTTATTTTTCTTTCTAACTGATTTAATAGTTTTTTTCCCCTCCAATCAGAAAGACAGTTATTGAATTTTAATTTAGATTTATCAATTTTCAAGTATTAATTACAACAAACATAACATCTTGCAATCCATAATCCTAATTATACATTTGGAAATGGTATATGTGAAAGTTATCTATTTGTAAACTCTTGTTGTATCTAAGCTAATGATATATAAAGTGATATCTTAGTGATATGCTAATGATAATGTAAAGCTTCTTATCTCTTGAATATTTGTTTATATATGTAAGTTATAATTTATCTTCCATTAGAACAGATGCTTTCAGTATTCATTATATTTTTATTTATTTAGTTTTTAAAACTATTGCTAGTGAATTTGTTGTAAGTGGTTTAAATTAATTGAGACATTTTATAAGACACTTATCTGAAATTGGAAAATATCTTTATTTGAGGAAATATTTAATAACTGCATCTTGAAAGATGCTTTGTGAAATGAAGTAATCAGGGATAGATAATTTATATTCTTTTACTTATTACGATTTTAAGATTAATTGATAAGAAGTATGAATCAATTCATGCAGTTTTACCAAAGAGATTAAAATAATTTTGTTTCTCTTTTTACCATAAATAATATGTTTTTCACTTTGATTTAAATTCTTTTTTAATTGAAATCAGAAAATTGCTAATTGAACTGTAGTTTTTCAACAGTTAAGTTTGCTGATTTTGAAAATCATTCTATTGTAAAAACTGAATGTTTCTTATTAACATAAAATAAAATTAATTAAGTTAGCAAATGCTTGATATATTTTTTTTTATCTTAAAGTAGTCTATATAATTATTTTTGTGCATCATTATAAAATGTTTATATACTATTACATTAATATACAATTGCTTGAAGGATACATGAATTGCACATTAATTTCGTTAAACACAATCAGATCTCTTTGGTAAGAATCACTCGTGAAAATGTAAGATATGTAGGCAGCACAATGAATAACTAAATATATTTTTAATGGAAAGAAATTAATAAAATTAAATATATTTCTAAATTTCCATGAACAAATGTTTCTTTGGACTCTAATTTCGCTTTGCAACTATGTTATTTTGCATCTCAAAAATACAATTATACTGAACAAACCTTTTTAATATACATTTCTGTAAATTTAATTAATGAAATAAAAACCCAAGGTGCTGAAGTTGTTTGCAATATTTACTTTATAGTTTGTGAATATTTATACCAATTAATAATATTCAAATTGAAGTATGTATTCTTAATAAATTGCATTCAGGTATTTAAAGACACACTCAAAATTATGACCAGTACGTGAGGTTTTTAAATATTTACATTATAAGGTTTTAAATTGTTTCATTGTCATATACAGAGTTTGCAAATAAGAAATAAATTTTATGTTTATTTTGAAATAATTTCTCCTCTTCTTTCATACATCTGAATGGTTTTTATATTCTCAGTGACTGTGTAGAACAGTGATGGGTGCATTGTGGTTCATCTAAAGCTCTATTTAGCCTGTGGCAGATTTTATGATTATAGTAAAAAATTATTACCTTTTAGAAATGCCACATTTATAGCAAAATGTAGTTTTTAGAAATGCAATCACAATTTTATTTATTGTATTAGTATTAAAGAATTAAAAAATATATATTTTGAGATCTTGTATATTGGTACATTAAACTCCTAGGAAAATTTGAATATCGTAGAGGTAGAACATAACATCTGAGTCAGTGATCTAAATTTATGCATTTTATCATTTTATTGACATCTATATCAAGTGATATACTTTTTAAAAACTTCTCCTTGATAAAATATTAGTAAAATAGAATTTAATTGGATAAATAAGTTTTGCTGCTAAATCTGGATTAATTAATTTTTACTAAATTTCACTTTATTACCCATTTTTTTATTTCAAAACAAATTTCCACTTTTTCAAGTTTCTCATTGAAATTAAATTATACTATTTTGAAGTTGTTTTGTGTTTTAAATGATTTAAATTAATACATAGTTTGAAAGTATTTTTAATTTAGATAATTTTATGTTATATGTATATGAATTATAGAATTTTTCTTGAAGTTCAATTCAGTTTGATCTAATTTCTAATTTTAATATTGTTCCTTTATATTATATGCAGTTACTTAGTAGGTTAATATTAATATTCTTAATCTATTTTTATGCATCAGGTTCATTCTTAAAAATATTTTCAACCTAATTTTATAATTATCTCTATATTTAATTACTTAGGTAATAAAATTGCAAAAGTATGACATATCATATATTTATTTGCTTTATAATCAATATATTGCTTTGAACTAAAATTGATCAAATGGGGTATAAATTGTTTGATAATTACTGACTTTATTTAGATATACATGATTTTTCTTATTGCAGCGACAATACTTATAAAACACTAATTCAAATTTTTTTTTTTGATTTGATCAATTTTAACTACATCCTGAAATTATCTTCATTGACCTAGATGTTAGAATGGATGCATTTGTTGACAATTTTTCCTGTCCAGTGTATCTTATTTTCTTGAATATATTATCAAGAAACAAAATTAGAGCATTAATTCTGGTTATTAGTTTGGAAAATAAGTAATGAATAGATATAAATCTGAAAATTGGGAACTGATTATTATTTTATAGATGTTTTTTAAACCAAGAATATAATCTTGCGATAAGAACTTATGGCTTTTTTTCCTAATAATGGAACAGCATATTTCATCAAGCATTAATGTTGGTGTGAATTATAATTTGAATTACAATAGTACATTCAACTCTCCTATATAACATGATTAATTCATTTTGTATTATATCAAAACTGTATTGTAGGAGAAATGTCAGAATTCTGAGTCGTCATTGTTTTTTAACCATATTATATGGAAATTGTGTTTTTAGAATGCCCATTGGTAAGTGGGTTGAAGCTACTTTTACATATTGATGTATGAAAACCATGCTATCAGAATTCTAGATTGCAAAAAGTCTGAATGAATATAGTAAAAGAATTGTGAAATTATGAATGATACTTTTCATTCGATTTGGTTAATACCTGGCATATTTACATATTTTAACTTCTGTTCTGTGAAATGTAAGAATGCTGAGAAATAGGGAATTGTTGAATCTTATTATGTAATATTAAAAATGTTCAAAGTAGATTTCTTTATGGGTGGCATAAAAGCTATAGTAGGAGATATTTATTTACCGTTTTACTAACAGGCTGGTACAAGTTTTAAAATTTTACTCTCCTTGTTTCATTAATCTCATTTTAATTTTTAACTCTATTCAGTCTATCTTTGTATAATAGGCTTAATTGCTACTAAAGGAAAATAACAAGTATTTTGTAGGCAATCAAGATTACCACATACTTGATTACAACATTTATTTGAATACAGAAAACTACCATCTATTTTGTATAAAACATCCTTATTTATATCCTGTATAAAACATCCTTATTCTTATAACAGTTTTTTTTTGTTAGTGTATCTCTTAATCTAAAGATATATAATGATAAAAAAGAACCAAAAAACAAAAAAGATGTATGATAATAAAAAAGAACTGAAAAACAAAAAGATATATAATAATAAAAAAAGAACTGAAAAACAAAAAGATATTTAGGTTACATATGCAAATAAATTTCTATACAAATAAATGTGCTTAAGAGAAAAATATTGACTTTTAGAATTTGATATCTATTTCTATTGTGCTTTTCTATATCAAATATACAGTTAATGAATATATGTATTTCAGTGGCAAAATAATGCCAGAATTCCTTAATAATGTTCATTCAATACAGCAATTAAACAGGAAACATAGCTTTCTGGTTGTACATTTCTGCATTTTTTTTAAATGATAATTTTTCCAGAATAAGGCATGTCATTGTCATATTCTTCTTTTTAAATAAGAAATTAATTTTGACATAACCATTAAATTGATAACTGGATAAAGTCCCTTTTAAACAAAATAGTATATGTTGTTTCTCCTTTACACGTTATTAGAAGATTTCAAATATGTTCTTTCCCATCATCTTTGGGGTTGCAATTCTTGTTTTCTCTTATTACTCATAAATCTATCCATAAGACATGGAATAATAAAATTTTACTTGGATCTAAAACTATCTGCTATTTAATAATGAAGCAGATAAATTTCTTTTGGCTGAATATGAAATCTTAATTGTTTAATGATACAACTGTTATACTGGATCATTCCTAGAGGGGAAAAAAGTTTATTAGTATAGCATGCTATGCCATCTATTAGAAAAAGCTTAACTACTGTGGAAAGTATTACATTCATATAGTAATACTAGTGGTAGATTTAGATACTTTTCAGCCCTAAGTAAATCACATTATGCTCTTTTTTATTAAACTAGTCGATTTAGTTTCATATTTCAACTCAGTTTTAATTTAATCTTAATTATATTAATGACTTAGCTTAGGTTAATATTTTATTGTTAAAATTTAATATTTTTATTAATCTAATGAATCAAGACTTTGCAGCATCATGTTTATACATAATAATATTTAAGTAAATATTTTTGGTTATAAATACTATAACTAAGTGAATATAATGTTACATAGATGAACTTAATTATGCTTGAAAAAATGTAATATTATCTAAATGCATGAAATTCGTATTTTTTACAAATTTTATTTGGCCACTACAAAAATAGTTCTTTTCATTGACCTATCTGAGGCCCTAGGCAGCAATCTATTGTGCCCTTCCTTGGGATTAGTACTAGCTAAAATATGATGTAATGAATTTTATAACTGAAAAATATTCACATGCATTTCATGAATGGCTGATTTTAAATGCATCCTGTTGGATTATGAATCTAAAATGTTAGAAGAGTCCCAAATGAACAAGATAGTTGAAGACAATTTTACCATTATTTATAGCCAAGAAAGTGATCCTGTCCAAGTGGTTTAACTTCCAACTGTATAACATTGAAGTACTTTGGTGCTTTTTTTAGAGTCTACTAAGTTATGCTTGATTAATCATGCAGGCAGAATTTACCAGACCTGCCCTGAAAATAAACATTTGAATCATGAATAATTTATATGAAATTTCTTTTGATGACTTTTCGTTGATAATAGGTTTTTGAGTGATGCTAAACATGTATTTTTGTTGTAGGTTGCAATAAAAATAATTGATAAAACACACTTGGATGAAGATAATTTAAAGAAAATTCTGAGGGAAATACAAATTATGAAAATGTTGCATCATCCACATATAATAGCATTATATCAGGTCAGTATATTATTTTTATGGTTTTAAAACATCCTGTAATTTTTAGTCTGCATTCTGTTACTATATATCTGTACAAGCATTTTTTTTTTTTTTAATTTTCAGTGCACACATTATTCTTCCAGTTTTGAGCTTGCTCCTTGAAAATTTAATCTTAACAATTTGAATTTTAAAATGGATTGTGACTTTATCTGAAATAGTTATTAGGTTGAATTTTTCTTTAAAAAAAAACAATTTTCTATAAAGTTAAATGGACTTCCTATTCAAATATATTATGAAAATTAATGTTTTCTTGCAAAGGATGTTACAAATCGTATGTCATTAATAGATAGTGTTAACACAAAGATTTAGCAGCTTTGTCTGAAGTTCCCTTAATGGAAAATTAACAGTAACCATATTAACAGTAACCATCTGTTGAAATTTTTTATTTCTGAGAAATGTTTGGAGAAATATGAATGAAATAGATTTCTGTTTAATTTTTACATTGCAGGAAAGTAATTTTTCTCCAAAAACATTTTGTAATTATGTTTATAATTTAACATTTGAATTCCCTTTTATTTCGAAGGAATTAAATGTCAACAGATTGATTAACTCTGATTTAGTGGAATTTAATTCTGAGTTTTTCATATGTAATAAATAAATAAAAAATATGAATAAAGATATAGAAATATTGTACTTTATTATGATAATAGTTAAAAAATAAGTTTGAAGTTTCCCAATTACTGATATCAATTTTCTTTTATATTGTTTATATTCTTCTGTTATTGATTGAAATCAGGGCTTGTACAAGGGCACCTAGTCTAGAAAAAAACCTAGACAAAGAAAAATGCACGTGTTCTGCATTAATATAAGATTAAATGTTTAAAAAAAAATTAATTAATTATATTTAAAAATTATTTTTCTTTCTTAGCATTAAAAAAACAAAAAAAAAAATGTATATATAATTCTTATTAAATTAAATTCTGAACATCAAAAATTTGTTTACATACATAAAAATTAATTACGAGATTTATATTAATTATGAGACATTAAATCGAACAGGTGAATATCAATTTTGTTTGATGTAATAGTGTCTCATTAGTGCATTCCTTTGTGGCTAAACTAATTAATGTAGTTAGTTATATTGATGAAATGAGACTGCCCTAATCCAGACTGTTTTAAATGAAGTGTAAAAAGAATAATCAATAATTTGTTAGGTATCTGGAATGAATTAAAGAAAATTGGATTCCTATTATGTTCTCTTATTCTTGATGAAAAAATTGCTTGGTTGTCTTTTATAAATATAGTTTGTATTTAATACTGGTTTCATTATTAAATGCAAATTTTATATATATATATATATATGTATTTGATATTTTGTGAAAATTCTCTTACATTTTAAAAATTGATTATATGCACTTAAATTAATTTCTTTGGCAATGCAAGCCTTTGAATCTTATTTTAATGTTATATGTCAACATGATAGTATTTAAAAGTGTAACTTATGCATTTGTAAACAAATTTACCTTCTTATTCTGCCTTATTGCAAGAATTTTATAGCAGATTCTTATGATAATATTCATCATAGCATATTAACCTTTTGATTGAACATACCAGAATACACATAAGCTATTATTTCATTTAGAATCTGTTGCTTAAAAAATTGAAACAATATATGCATGAGCTTGATAATTATTATTGTTCTTGAACTTGCTAATTATTATGAAGTTTGATCAACTGCTCACTTAATAACTCTACAAGTTAATCTATGCATTAGGAACATTTTTTTGCTGTTTATTATCCTATTTTCCTATTTATCCTATTTCCTATTATAATTATCCTATTTTCAAGAGGTGCACAGCACTTGTTTTTTTTTTTATTCTTGTAGAAAATACTGTTTTAGAACTGCTCAATATTGCTGTACAGTATAATTTTAAATCCATGGGATAAATTTATCTTAGATATGTTAAAACAAATCATTTTCACAATAGAATGTCAAGGTACCTAGCTGCTAGAAAAGACTATTTGGCAGTGAATTTAGTTTTTAAAAAAATACATTGGATTCTATTTATAACTAAGATTTAAAACAATGCAATTTTACATTGGTAAAGCAACATGGTTGAATAAATAATAGTATGAAATGTGCGGCCAGCTTTAGATGGCAAATCCTGTAAGCATTTACTTTACATATCCCATGGATTATTAGTCAGCATTTTTGATATTCCTTTGCAAAGAAGTAATTTTTGTAAAATTAAATGTATGGTTTGTCAGATTGAAAAGGATGAGTTCATGTTGTATCACAGTTACTTCACAAATTATGAATTTTTCATTAATTTCTCTGAACTGCACACTTTCTTAGTTACACTATTACAAATGCAAGATATGTAATGGATTCAAAATTTGGTTCACAATATCTTATTCTTTGCTTGAATTTATTTTTACCATTTTTTTTTATTGCATGCTAATGGAGAAAGCATTATGTGATAGTTAATTTTTTCAGCATATTTGCTTAGAAATATTTTTTTTGATTAATAAAAAATATACCTTGTTTCATAAAAGTGCTTATACTTTGTAAATTTTGTAAGTATGTCTAGCAGTATTGTGCTGAATAGTTTTGATTCCCGTATTAATTATACTTGAAGTCATAGCCAGTTCGTATCTAGTTTCTTTTTTGATGTGTTGTATCTTTTATATATCACTAGTTTAATCATGTTTTTTTTAATTCTTAGTCCTTTATTAATATTCATATTTAATTTGTGGCACTATATACACATGTAATTTTCAGTATTTTTATGTCTCTTAGCTTGAGAAGTTCTTTTAGAATTTGGGACTTTCTGAACCAACTATCATTTTTCTCTAATCTGATTGAAGGCTCACATTCTATAAATATTAAAATTAAACCTTTGACAGTCATTTGTATATTTCTTTAAACCATTCTGGTTGTGGATGGAAAACATTTTCAATATTAATATTTTGCCTAGTTGAATTTGCCAAAAAATTATGGTTTAATCTACTCTTTTTTTTCAATGCCTGAATTCTGCGTAGAACATTGGTTGAATAGTTCTCTCTCTTTTTTTTTCTTTATCTGTAGTTACTGTAAGGCAATAATATTTTCAATTTTGATATTTGAATCTGTTTCACAAATTCAAAAAGAGGCAGTCTCTTTAAATAAAGTTATTTAGGTTATTCTTATATTTTATATTAATTTCTTTTATTGTATTGAGTATCTATTTCATTTTTTGTATTGTTGGTTTTCTTTTTTAACATCAAACTTCTTTTACACGTTTATAATTACTAGAGTTTTTGGTTTAAATCTGCAGTTTTATTTACTGTTACATTAAATTTTAATCTATATAAAACGTGCACTTCTTATTTTCGGTTATTCAATATTTCATTTCAGGGTTAGTGGTAAAAAGAAAGTAAAAAAACATGCTTAAACTGAAATGAAAGATAATTATACTTATGAAGCATAAAAACAGCAAGGCCGCGGTGGCCTGGTGGTAAGGTCTCGGCTTCGGAACTGGAGGGTTTCAGGTTCGAGACCCAATTCCACCGAACAACCGTCGTGTAAGGGGGTCTGTTAAATCAGTCCTGACCAAACGTCCTCCCACTGGTGTGGTGTGGTGTCGCGTGGAGAGGGGGGTGCCAGCTCAGGTGTCGTCCTCATCATCTGATCATGGTTCAAAATTACGAGGTCCGTCCCAAAATAGCCCTAGTGTTGCTTCAAACGGGACGTTAATATAACTAAACTAAACTAAACTAAATATAAAAACAGCAACAAAAAAAATTATTGATAATTTTCTGATATATACTTTCACAGTTGTTTAATGGAAAATGTCTAATCTGTAGTCTGACTCTCCCCATTCGCCTATCTTCCTGTTGGTTTAAAACTTTTGCATTTGATATTTTATCTCTTTCACATATGATAATTATTTTTATAGTGATTTTGATACTTTAGTTGCATTATTTTTAATATTCTCTCAATCAGCCATGTCATATACTGTGTATTATTAAGTATAGAAGCTTTTACAAATTAACCAGTAACAGTGGCCCAAGTTACAAACTTAAATAATAATTTTGCTAGCATGAAAAATTAATGCATAATCCTACACATTTCCAAAAGAAAACTAAAATCAATATAACCACTAAAGCCTAAAAAGAACGAAAGAAATCAGAGTGAAATTTAGAATTCCCTGTTTATTGCTTGTAGTTAAACCAAGAAATGCTGTACTAATCATATGACTGAAATTTTAAAAAAAAAAAATCACTTTTTAGATGGAATATTTTCAAATGTTTTTAAAACTAAATGAAGTGTTATTGCATATTGCTGAATAATAATGTGATAAATTTAAATCTGCAATATTAAAAGATAAAACATATTAGTCTTTTAAAATGAAGGGATGCTGCAGAAAGTAAACTGATTTTTACCCATGAAATCGCAGAATAAGCAGCTGGAGGTTAATAATATAAATAATAATTTAAAATAAACTTTTTAAATAAATTTTTATAAACTGATTGTTAGTTATAATGAATTTGAAATTAACATTAGCTGATTATCTCAACAGTTTAATGAATTTTGATATTTATCTTCAGGTGATGGAAACAGAAAGAATGATATATCTAGTGACTGAGTATGCAAGTGGAGGTGAAATATTTGGTAAGTTTAATTTATGTGTCTTAATTTTTTTTATTTTATAAATTGAGAAGTCTAAATATTTAATTTAAGAAATAATTAAGTTAAAAAAAATTTGAATATTTTTTGTCTATTGCCTGTGACAATAGACAACTGAAGTTTATAGTATGTATAAAGCTAAGCACAATCACGGGTGCTATAATTATTTTTACAAATTTTAGAGCTGTGCAAATAGCTCAACAGTTTGAATCATTTTCCCCAATCTTTAGCACTATCATGTTTTTCAGTATGTTAAAGTAATACTGGTAATGGTGAAAATTGTGAATCATAAATTGTCTATAATGACACAAAGAAAAAGAAAAACGAGAATTTTGTTTCCACAGTTTCATGAGAATGTAAAATTTATGTTGATACTAAAGTTGATTATAAAGCAGCAGTGGAAAAATAACAAGAAATCAGTGTTTGAGCAAATTGATATTTAATACTTCTTTAAAAAAAAAAAAAAAAAAAAAAAAAACAGAATTTGTTTGGAAAAATGTACTTGTATTGTGCTTATGTTAATATCTAGTATTGCAGTTAAGTTTGATATAGCTTCATAAAATCTTAAAGATTTTCATTGAAATAGTCTTCCTTTTAAATAGTTTATGATCATGATGGTTTCTTAGCATTCATTATGAATAAATTCAAATGCATTTCATTGTTGTTATTTGTTAGGATATGGGACAAAAATATAAAGAAGTGGAATGAAATATAAAACAAAAAAAAATGATTCTGTTATTAAGCGAATTTGAGATATATGACTTTAAGCTCATATTATTTATAAAAATTTCTTTGTGCATTGCATTAGAGGCCAGGATAGTAAGAAATATTCTGAAATAAAAAGATTAATTAAATGATTTATCAGAATGTAAAGGCTGGGAGTAATTTCAGTTAGCAATGCTAATTGACTGCCCCTCCCCCACCACCAAGTAGTGCATAAAAACTGTGCACTATTCTGATGGGCTGTTTGATGATTAAGGTGTCCATCACAAAAGGATTAAATATGATATGCTACTTGTAATATTATTGATTACATCTTTTTAAGTTATTAATTAATTAGTTAAGCATGAATTTCAATTCCTTTTTTTGTGTGTGTGTGTGCAGAAATATTCCAAGGCAACTGTAGATGTGGGTACATTGGAGGAATGTGTTAGTTACTATTGCAACTTTTACAAATTTTCATAAAGCTATCAGAGATCTTATGGACAAACTGCAACATCTAATATTTGTTAACAACTTATTCATGCTTCTTTATTAATATTTAAAAAAACATTTCCAATGTATAATAAATTTATTTATTAATTTTTTTATTTTAAAGATTTTTAAGTTATGCTGAGAATATCAAAATTAGTGAATATCAAATGCTAAGATACTTCAAATATGAAGTTACTATTTTTTAGAGTTTTTCCCTCCACATTTTGTGACAAGTAAGTTGAAAAATAAAGATAGAATAAAGTTTTCCTTCTATAATTTAAATTTGGTAATTTATGAAAAAGTTACATGCAACTTTTGATTTGTCTTTTGCCTTTTTTTTAACTTCTCTTATTCTGTACCATCACATGTGGCATAGTTTTCCTCATTTTTTTCAAAAACTTTGTATAACAGTTCACAATTCAGAAATCTCTTGTGTCACATATCGAAATATCTTGCCTAATTTTTTTCTCCTGTGTTATTACTTGTTCACAAGTACAACCTCAAAGTGCAGTTTCGAAGCATAGCAACATGACTGCATTACTTAATTGCCAATATTATTATTATAATTTTAAGAATTACATTTTCTTTCGTTTTATATTAGCTACACTTTTACTGTAATTAAACTTTTCTATACAGCGTTAAATCACATTAGTTTGTTGAATGCTTTTTCAGGACATGCAATACAAGGAATTCGGTCATATTTGATAATATATTCCAGGTTGATTTCAAATTGTTCTTAGTTTCATCTTTTACTTTTAAAAGTAGTTTTTCACCATTTTTTCAATTAAAATTCTCATGTGAAGATTTTGATTCACATTTTTGCTCATTTTTCCTCCTTAATTCTTATTTGATTACAATTTTTACTTTCTCTGGTAAAATATTTGATTCCAGATAAAATTTTAGAGGTTCTGAATTTTGGATGTTTCTAATTTAAATTCATTATCAGAGGTATGATGATGTGAATGATGATAATGATGACTAACAAGATCAAATACCTAAAAAAAAACCTTTTTATTTTAATATGGTAAGGAATATATACAGATAAATTTGAAGCAGCATCATTTCAGTTTGAAGGAGTGGGACTGTTGAGACTAGATATATGTCTGAGATTATTAATGACAGAAGGCATTAAAACTGACACAAAAATGCTAAGTATTCATACATAACCTGGCAGGCTGTATAGAATTGAGGATGTTATTGTGTTTCACAACATCTCGAATTGTAAAATCTCAAGAAAATGTAGAATAATAAGTATTCTGTAAGAATGATTTATTAATTATATTTTCATGCATCAATTTTGCATTCATTGTATTGCTTGAATAAATGGGAAACTACTCTTCTTGAAATTTAAAATAAAATGATTCTGATATGTTTCATTTGTAATGTAGTGTATGTGGTACATGGCACTTAGCCCCAATAAATTTTTGTGAAAAAAAATAATAATAATATTGCTGTTGTTTAATAAAATGTTTAATAAAATAATAAAATGTTTTAAACAATACATTTACATGGGCAAATTTTAGAAATGATCAGACTTTTATTTTTCTCTTGAGTCTGAGGAAGTTAAATTTCTGAGTTTTGTTTATGTTTATTTCAGACCATCTTGTGGCTCATGGTAGGATGAGTGAAAAAGAAGCAAGGCATAAATTCAAGCAGATTCTAACA
This sequence comes from Argiope aurantia, assembly GCA_026543865.1. Lineage (NCBI taxonomy): Eukaryota > Metazoa > Arthropoda > Arachnida > Araneae > Araneidae > Argiope > Argiope aurantia. Next base: position 123,390 of record JAPMOR010013161.1, read on the forward strand.
GCTATAAAGTACTGTCATGAGAGGAATGTTGTTCACAGGGACCTGAAAGCTGAAAATTTATTACTTGATGAAAACATGAATATCAAAATTGCAGGTAAATTTTTTTGATAGCTTGAATATATTTTATGGTCTTTAAATTATCTTTAATTTAAAATCTTTTACTTAATTTTAAATTCTTTTGACTTTGATTTCAATTTTTTTTTATTTTTGCATCCATATATTAAGATTGATAAATTGCTTGCAGGATTTGTGTTGATTATGCATGAAAAGAAGCAATTCCTCAATGTGTAGTACCTACCATTAATTTATGCTTCAAAAGAATCCTGTATTAAATTCTTTCCAAATTTATTATACTTTCAGTTTTATAAATGCTTAAGAATTTGATTAATTGCTGTGTTTTTCTTTTCATTATTTTCAATTTGAAGCATTCTTAATATTGTCATATAAAGAATTTTATTTGCTTAATTAATTCTACAAAATATTTAGATCAAAAGATAAAATCATGCTGAAATGTTATTGCTCTCATTATATAATACTCTGCAGATTTTGGATTCAGTAATTATTATGAGATGGACAAGATGTTATCTACGTGGTGTGGGAGTCCTCCTTATGCAGCACCTGAACTGTTTGAAGGCAGGCAGTATAATGGACCAAAAGCAGACGTTTGGGTAAGTTGTTTCTTTTCATTGTCTTTTCAAGGGCTTTTTATATAAACTCCTGTGCTTATGAAAAATCTCTTTATTTCTATTTGTAGTTTAAAAACTTCTATTTCATCAAGTGATTTTTTATTATTTCATAACTTTTGCTGTAGCTTTAATAAAAATCTTTATGAAAAATTTTCTTTTGAGCTATAATTTTCATTTATATTTCAATATTAGTTTTACAAAATGTTGAATTTTAGAAACTAGATTTGAAATTTAATGCCGAATCAACCATTTATATCTTGAATTAATTTACTAGCATTTTTTTTTCTTCATTAGATAAATTTTGGTGAATTACCTCAGAAAGAGGAAAAAAAGCATTTTTTAATTAATTAAATTATTTAAATTTTAATGTTTACATTCAGCCTTCACCTACTACTAATTTTTGAAAATATATTCTTGTTTTTGTGAAGTATTGTAAAAAAAACTGATCATATTATGAAGATAAAAATGTAATTAAGGTGGTATATTTAAGAATCATTAGAATATAAAGGACGAAAAGTAAATTTTGATAATTTATTACTGTGCTTTGTTATCAAAATTTTTAAAAATAAGCTGGAATTCTTTTGAAATATTCAAAATCTGTAAAGATATGCCATTTAATATGAACTCTATTTTCTGAAACGTTGCTTTGTATTTTACTTTGATACAGACTATCAATCTCTGCATTGTTATTCATTTAATTTCATTACCTTCTTTTTTTTCTTTCATAAACCTTTATTAATGTTCTCTGAATTAGCTTGTTTCCTGTTTAGTGATCAGTAAATGAAATTTACTGCAAGGAAATTTTTATGAATAAAATTCTTCAATAAAGTTACACACAAGATAAAAATAACATTTGTAATAAACAATATAACTTTTTATTAGTATATTTGTAGATTCGATTATTGTGGGATATTTTTTGTCTAGGTTTTGTTTTTCCCTCTTTTTTTTTCAAAGATTTTTTTTTTTTTCATTCTGCATGTTAGAAATTTAAAATAATTAATAAATGAACAGGCCATTTATTAACTCGTTTTTTTTGGAGTTGTAAAGAGTATATCATTTGAATAACTTATATTTATATATAAATAATTCATTGTGTAATACTTTTTTATTTTTTCTTGCAGAGTTTAGGAGTTGTTCTGTATGTACTAGTATGTGGAGCTTTACCGTTTGATGGAAGCACATTGCATTCCCTTCGCAACAGGGTATTGGCTGGGAAGTTTAGAATACCATACTTCATGTCTAGTGGTATGAGCTTCAAAATTTCTTTGTATAAATCTTTTTTTGTGTGTGTTATATGTCAAACGTTGAATAACTTGCATTCAGGAAATTAAGTACTGTGTATTTTTTTATGAACGAGGTTAAAATACAGTATTAATATGTATTTATTTTAAAATAAAATTTGAATTATATGGCCATAATAATTTTCTTCATTTTTATTTTTTGCTGTCATGGACACATACAGCCCACATTTTAGAAACCTGCAGAAAATATTGATTTTTTTCAATTAATTTTTAAAAATTCATAAATGGGCTTTTTGGATGTAAAAAACAGTTATAAAATATGGAATTTAATATAAAAATGTTTGAATTATTTTATTATAACTAAAGGATTTTTTTATATATATATTTAGAAAAAAAGATATTTTTCTATCCATTTATTTTATAGCTTTTCTAAATAATAGAACAATTTTCTGTTTATTCTATTGCTTTTGAATTAGTTGTTCTCAAATAAAAAAAATTATAAAATCCTTTTTTGTTAAGTATCAATACTAATCAAATTATTTTGTGCACATTTTCTTGTGAAATTTTTTATTTCACTGTTGCAAATGCATATTTACATTAATATTTTCATATTTATCTCTTTAACATAATTAATTAAAGTAAGTTTTTTTTTTGTCATCATATTTACATTAGAGATTATTTACACATTTCTTAATATGTCTTGTTAGGAAATTTGATGCAAAATAAATCAGAATAAAAAATATTTGGATAAAAAAAAATCTACATTTAGCTTAATTTTTGAAAAATGTTAACTACTGTACTTTTTTTTAATGAACTGAATGTTAATATTTTGTCCAGTTCACAATTCACGATTCTGATTCATTGATATTTTAAGGTTGGTAGCTGAAAGTTAGTGTCTGTAACTGTGTCATTGGTAAATGCCATCATATGACTTTGAAATTAAGCATCCTTCATTTTAAATTTAGAATTTTAATGTACAAAATAATACTTTTAAGTTTTATTCGTATATAACAGTTACATTTATATATATTTGGATCATAATCAGAACTTCTTAATTGGATGTTATCACCCAATTATGTAGCATATTGTCAACTTGAATTGTTGAAGAATACAATCCTGACTAATGTCTTGTCAGGATAATAAGAAATGACAATAAACAATTTTATAATTAAACTAGCATTATTATGAAAATAAATTCTCTTCTAGAATGTGAACATCTGATTAGGCATATGCTGATTGTGGATCCTGCAAAGCGCCTTACCCTTGATCAGATTATCAAGCACAAATGGATTATTCAGGAGCCAGATGAGGAATTTGGCCGAATTCTGAAGAAGCATAGCGTGAGCAACAAGGTTGAAGAGGAAGAGCCTATTTGTGAAGTTGTCATTGATTATATGCTGCAACTGCCAGCTTTCAAGAGAGAGGACATTGTTTGTGTATGTTCTTTTGAATTTTATTATATAGTTTCTAAAATTTTCATAATATTTTGAATAAAAATAAACCGACATCTGTTGTTGTATTAGGTTTTCAGTTAATGCAACAGAAACAACCAAACATTTGTAATGACCATAATGCAATAATGGGTGATTGGTTATTTTCCAATTCCTCTAAATAATGCTAATGCAAACTTTTCAGTTGAAGAAGTCAGATTTGGGATAGAAATTCAGATTAATAATATTATAATTAGCAGTATTATTCTTCATTATAATAAAAAAAAATCCAAAACATTTTCTAATTGATTTTAAGTAGTAGTCAATGATCTTACATATCCTGAAAAGTTCTTATTTCTTTAGTTTGCTCTAATCATTTTCAATTTAAGATATGATTCCGAATTGAAATTAATATTTTGTTCAGATATATTATTAAAAGGGGTCCAGCTATAAAAAAATATTTTCAAATAAATCTGTGGATTTAAATGTATGAACTGAACTCTTGGTGAAAGATTAGACAGAATTATTTAGCAGGATGTGTTGATCTATTTTATTTTATGAGACCTATAAATTAAATGAAGCCATTTTCAAAGTATACCTTTTAAAATTTTTGTTAAAAGGAAGCCATGAGTTTATGTTTTCAGTTCTGTTTCTAATTCATGTCTATGAATGTAAAGATCTGTAGTTTACCAGTCCTTTAACATTTCACTATAATTGCTGAAGTACTAAAACACAGTTTAATAAATTTGTGCGAATGATTTACATAAGGAGTGAAGTTGTTACTATCTCTCTAATTTATTATTACAATTATAATTTTTGGTTTACAACTGTTTTTGCTCAGAGAATACTCTATTTATTGTGTGTTAAATATATATATATATATATATATATATATATATATATATAATATGTACTTTATGTGATCATGTACGTGTAGTCACATATTTATTAGTATTTATAAGTAAATGGTATAGTAAAAGAAAATTCAATTCTGCTCTTAAAAATGTTTCATAATGAGGTATTGTTGTAGTTAAATATATGTGTGTGTGTTTATAAATTTAGGAAAGTCTTATCATTTATTGTGTTTTATTTTCTTATTTGCCTTATGGCTTAGTTTTTTTCAATTGTGGTGTATTTTGAATTTACTTTGGTTATTCAGAAACAATGTACAAAGAAGGGAAAGGGGGAACTTATAATAGTTAAAGCAAAACTAGAGTTATTTTTAAAAGCTCAAAAATTTATACTTCTTTAAAGCAAATGGTAATATTTATCATTTCTATTTTTGATTGGTATCTTACTGTATTCCTCTGTTGTATATGATATTGTCAGTGTTATTTTTGTATGTATAAATCTGATCTATTTTTACAGTCTGTGAAAGAAAACAAATTTGATCAGTACAGTGCTATGTACCACTTACTGCTAGAAAAAATTAAGACCCATCAAAGGATGTCCTTGATACCACAGAATTTACCTGTGTCCTCACAGCCCCAAAGAAAGGCAAGCATCACAACTGGTGTTGGTGAGTTTGGCATCTGCTATTTACTTTTTTATTATTTATCAAATATATTTGCAAAAAAAAAAAAAAAAAAAAAGGCTTATAGCAATAATTAATTTATATATTGTACTTAATAATTTTATTAATTACTAGCCACCTCTGGCAACTAGTTTGCCTGGAATGTTAGTTATATTTAATTTTATTTAAATTACTTATTATGTCTATGGTTCTGCCAAATTGACAGATAATAAAATCATGTTATTTTAATTTTCTTAATTAAGTACCTGTTATTATGAACTTTTCTAACGAAGACCAGTTCTGTAACATCACAGTGCTATTAAAAGCAAAAATTAAATGCTAAATAAAAATGAAACAATATCTTCTAAATTTCATGGCACTGTTATTTCATTATTTGATTTGTCTTTTAAACTACAAAGATATTAAGCAGAAACCTTCTTCTTTAACTTTTAACAATGGCAAAATAATTACACTATTAAATATGTGATGAAACAAACAAACAAAAAACAGTTTGAATTTCAACACAACAATATAATCTATTGTTGAAAATTAGACAAATGTTTTTTTTTTTTTAACCTTGCCAAAATTCAGGAAAAATTTGCATGACTATTAAATTGGTGTCATTAAAAAGACAAATTTTTAAACTTTGAAATGAATATAAAATGTATGAATTAATAAAAAGGAATTATACTATGTAATAATTATTATAAATGAATTATAAAATTTATTTTCATGCAATAATATTTTCAAATATTGTCAGGTTTATACGAATAAACTGTGAATTAAAGATATGATTTAGAAGTTCCAAAATTAAATTAATTTATATTTGTGTTTGTGAATTCAATTAAGAGAAATTTTGTTTTGCAAAATAAACATCCTTGTTGTTTTATTTATAAAATTTTTTGAATAGAAATGATTGTCATATTTTATTTAGGAATAAATATAACATAATTTTTGTAGCATATTAAAACTTAATACATTTTTAAAACCAGGTGTTGATTTCTTGTATTATTGATATTTTACTCTCGGTATATAGTTCTAGTAATATCTATAATAAAAGGAAGAAACATGATTTAATATTCAGTAATTCTCATTCAAAATTTTTATGTAAACTTTTATTTTGATTAACGAGCTGAAAATTGTTTTATCATTTATGAGTAGATAAATAATTCTTCTGCTAAATGGAGTGCCATTTATCAAATAATAACCACATGGAGATTATATTCTTTAATGAGCTTTCATTATTGAATTTTTAAAATAATTTACTAAATTCTGTTTCTGAAAATTGCAGTTGAAAAATCACCACCTGCTGAAACTACAACTGAAAGTGAACAACCTGCTATTCCTAAGCCCATGTTTAGTCCCATTCCAATTGTGACTTTGGTTACAGAAAATCTAGAAAAGGTATTTGAATTGTTACTTGATTCTTTTAGGAATAGTTTAAAATTTTCTTAATATTATGTTTTGTAAATACTAGTCAATTTTTTAAAACTTATTTTTAACTAAGCTAAGTATATAGTAAATATTTAAAAGTTAAGAATACTGAAATCAATTATTTAATATTTAGTATTATTTTATTATAATTTCAATGAACATACAAAATGGTGTAAAGAATAAAAACATGCATTTATTTGAGATGATTTTTTTTAACATTAAACGTACCTCGATTTCCTATGTTTGTTCAAAAATGCAGAAACCATGGAAAAAAATTGTTTCAGTGATGCATGAGAAATGATTAAGCAACATAAATTAGTTAAAAAAAAAGCTTGTAAATCTCATTTTATGTCTTTACTTTTTCATTAAATCTTTTAACATAATATGCACTATGTGAATAGCAGCTTTATTAATTTGTATTATTTAAGATATTAGCTTGGATTCCATTTTCTGAAATGTATTTTTCTATGAAAAGAAACCAAATAAGCCCATTTTGCTGTCTTCATGCTACCCTTAAGAGTAAATGATTTTTTAATAAAATATTTTGGCTAAAATTTTAATTATTTAAAATATTGATAATTTCTTTTTAACTGTCAACAGCTTTGAAATTAATTATGTTTGAAATCTGAAGTTGTTTCCACATAAGGACTATGAATTCTTTATGTAGTTCTATTGTTTTTTTCCTTCTGTTTGGTATATGTTTTAAAATATTAAAAATTATTCTCATGAATATTTTTCTAGTTTGGTGATGTGGAGCTTGAGTCAGATGAAGAGGAACGGCATACAGAAAACACTCAGTCTCAGTATCATGTTGTGCGCAGGCATACTGTAGGACCAGACAATGCTGATGCTCCTGAAGCTGGTGCAGTGGGTGGGGACTTATTCCTGACGAGGGGTGGAGCCCACTATGGGGCCACCCTCCATCCGGCCCAGGCCCTGCCCCTCAGTGCACTTCCTCATACCAACTTGCCCCAAAACCTTCCCCTTGTTCAGAACCAGCCACCTCAAGTGTTCTGTGTAAAAGACCAACACTTGCTCAAACCACCTCAAGTGCTTGGCGCAGGTGTGTTTAAAGAATATTTCTTTGTATGTGATTATTTTAAATATATTTTATGCCTCAATTTACACAGTGATGATTAGTTAATTTAATAGTCATGGAAATATTTTAAATTTTTCTAATCCTTTATCAATCAAGAAAGTCCTACTAAACATATATAAATTCTGGTCTAGTCTCAAGTTTGTAGATCTTAAAGAAATTTTTTTGAAATCTCCTCCCCCCCCCTCAAATTTATTACTCTGCTTTCTATCTTTTTATTATAAAAATACTTATATTTATTTTCAGATTTTCCAAAATTAGGTACTTTTTGAGCTTTAAATTGTATAAAAAGTTGCAAATTATTTAATTCTATTTATATGAAATAGTGTGAGATCCTTTCCAAATAAATGGAAGAAAAAATATGAAATTAGTGCATTTATATTTTAAAGACACCATTAATTATGATAAAAAGTTTGTGCTTTTCTGATACTACATTTGAATTTTGTTAGATTAAATATATAACAAGATTGTAACAGCTTTCTATTTATTGTGCTTTTGCCCAGATGATGATATATTCTGCGATGCGAGATTAATTTTCTTTAGGATGCAAAATAACATGAATATTGTTAGTCAATTTCACAAGCTGCATGGTTGTATATGTAATTCTATATAAAATAAACTTTCTAAAGTTATGTACTTTAAAGTACATAATAACTAGTTTATTAAATATTTTCATAAATCAACTGCAATTTTTTGTCTTTTCTTTCCACTGTCTGCTATTGTGTTAAATAATTAAAAATATTTCACAAACTAGAGATTTTAAGTTTTTACGTTAGTGGTAAAATTTCATTGAAATTAACTTGTCAACTGTTGTGAAATTTATAAAAGAATATGGGTAAAAAGAAATTTTTGGAAGGAAATTTTTATATTTTTATCCATAGTTATAAAAATATTAAATCAAGCTGAAATTTTAAAATTCTTTTTTTTATTCTTACAAAAGATTTTTAGAAAATTTAGTAAAAAAAACTAATGTTTACATTTTTAAAAAGTTGCGTGACATTTTAGGATGATTACAATTATCTGTTTGCATCATCATGTGAATGTTGCATGTTGATTTTGGAGTTATTTATTTTTTTCAATTCATTGTTTAATATTTCATAATTTATTTTTATTCAATGATTATTTTTGTTAATTTGTATAATAAGTGTAATCAAATCCTTTTTTCTGCATTTTTATATCAGTTGGAGGTTTGGGCAGACGTGCATCTGATGGTGGTGCCAATGTTAAAAACTACTATCAACGTCAAATACCTGGCCAACAAGGACAGTCCCCTAACAAAGAAAGACCTACTACTGTAAGTGCCATCTCAAAAGACGGAAAATATTTCTTATTGATTTTGTTAAAAATTATACCATGTTTCCTGGATTTTAAGATATTACTTGAATGTCATTTTTTCAATTTTAAATGTTTACAACAATTTAATAAAGCAATGATAATGTCAACCCTTTAACCTTAAATTGGACAATAGTTTGTTTTTTGGGCATTTTTTTAAATCCCACTTGGACTAATAAAATTATTTTTTGTTTCTCTTTTTTTATTAAAGAATTTTTTTAATTAATTACTTCTACAGATTTGCTCAATTTTTTTTAAGGAAAATAAATATACAAATGAAATATATAATGAGATTTAGTCTCAATATTTTACCTTTTCTGCTCTTCTTACTGTAGATGTATATTGCGTTTTATTGTTTTGTAAAGCATTTCAAAAATATATTAGGTCTACCGGAAAGTTTGTCCGTTTTAGAATGAAACAAAGGAATACATTTTTTCATACTTTGGATAAACTTTATTGAATAGTATAATTGCAATCATTATTTATGACTTCTTGCCAGCATGATGGCAATTTGTATATCCCATTTTTAAAAAATGTCTTATCTCTAGAGGCCAAAAATTGAACCAGTGCTTGTCTGATATTTTCTTTGTTCTTGAATTGTTTGCCCTGCAAGAAATTTTGTAAGGACAGAAACAAGTGATAATCAGATGGTGCTAGGTCCGGGGAGTATGGAGGATGCGACAGAATTTCCCAGCCTAGCTCTGCGACTTTCTGACGAGTCCCCAAAGCAGCATGTGGCCTGACATTGTCATGAAGCAGTATGATGTCCTTCCTATTGAACATCGCCAGCCTCTTTTCTTGGAGTGCTGTTTTTAATTTATCCAATTGCTGACAGTACCTCTCCGAATTTAGCCTTTCGTTTGGTTTCAACAGCTCAAAATGTATTGGTCCTCGAATGTCCCACCATATACACAACATTCTCTTGTTCAGGCTCAACTTCGGTTTAGAGGTAGAGGGGGCAGGTTTTCCGGGTTCACAATATGCCCTTTTTCTTATGATGTTTTCATAGGTAATCCACTTTTCATCCCCAGTTTGTAACCGGAGCGGACAGAACTTTCCGGTAGACCTAATATATTTCTTATTCAAATAAAATGAAAAAGTACCTAGTTATTATTTTTTGTACTTCTGAGTGTTAGAGATAATTTTTTATTACGTGAGAACATGATGTTGTTTTGGTTAGAAGGTTTTGAAGCTCAAAATAGCGTAAGCAATAAATAAAGCATAATTGGCAATTTTCATCATCATCTTTTAATCGCATAAATTTTTTTACCTGCTTTTACCAGTATTGCATTATTATTATGTATGCTTCTTTGACAGCAAATGCATTTTTAAAGGGTGATCTGTTTTTACCAGTATTGACCAAGGTTGACTTAGAACTGTGACATCATAGCTGTTATGTTCATAGAATATAATTTTTTTTCAGAGGAAATTAAATAATTTAATTTTTATAATATGTTCAAATAAACTTCACTTGTGTTTAATAACAATTTTGATAAAAGTATTTTTTCTTTCCCCCGATGGGGAAATATCACTCCATTCATTTTTAAGTGGGAAACATTGAATGATTTGACTCCTGTTGTAAGATTAATCCGTTATGAACTATTGTATGATCTCAGAAATTAGAAAATAGCAGTTTGTGTTTACAAAAATATTGTTTTCATAAAAATTCTATATAAATTAATATGTTTAAAAATTTCTTGGCAAATAGTTTATCATTTGGAAATCACATTGCGACGGAAACACTCGTTATTCAGCTTCCAAATGTGGCATTCCTTTTTGTGAGAACATGATGTTGCTTTGATTAGGGGGTTTTGGAGCTCTCGTAAACCGGTTTAAACTGGTTAATGACTTAAATTAATTAAGATAAGTAAGTCTTAAGAATAATAATGTTCTCACATGATAACTTGAAATTTGCAATCGTAGATTTCATTTTGTTAATATTTTTTTAATTAATTAATTTTTTTGTTTATTTCTTTCAGATGTCTCCCAACAGCACATTACCTCAAGGTCTCCAAGCTTTGGCTTTACAAGAAGATGAGAGCCAAGAACAGGAAGAGCAGCAAATGGCTCAATCAACTGTTCAAGGGTATGTAGTAAAATCTGTTACTGAAACTAAATGTATATGAAGCAAAATTGATTTATTATGAGAAAAAAATATGTACATTGAGTGTCAAAATAATATTTATTAATGTAATGATATTTTGAAAAATATGTAAAGGTTATATATACATAATGGAAACTCATTTAATGAGCAAAATTTGTTTCCAATTCTTATTTATATTGCAGAACATTCATTAAGTGAAGCGATTTTTTCCCCAGGAATCCATATTAAATAGGATAATGTACTCTGTTCTGAGAAAAGCATTCAATCAAATTTACAGCAGTACAATTTATTATTTATTATGCATACTTTTTTTTCTTGCAAAAAAATGTCTAAAGACATCTTTGGTTATACTTCAAAATTTGACAAAAATGTAATGCAACCTTATCATTAAATAACTTTGTAGTGCTATTCCCTTATCAAAGTTATGCATTTAAACATGTGATGCCATAAATTTCCATGCTTTCAGCATCTTCTTTATTGCTCTATTGAAGGTTGTTGTGTGTTTGTTCAATTATTTCTTCTCCTCTTGACCAAATCTCTTCTGCTGCTTTTTCTTGTGACACAGAATATAGCTCCATAAACTCTTCAATAGTTCTGGCTGTGTTCTTTTACCAGCTCATTGATGTTATTGCTATCCACTTCTACCTCTATAATCTTGTAATCGAAAATACTGTGTCTCTAGCCAAGCTTAAGAGGAACATGCACGGACACCTCAGAGTTGCATGCGACAATGCTGCATTGCTAAAATTTGTTCCAAATTGATATAAAGGTTCTCTTCAAACAAACTTTTAACACAGACTGATACAGGTCAATCCAGTATGCAATTTCATGATATCTTTTCACTGCTCATTTTGTAAAGCATCATTCATTAAATGAGTCACTTTTTTACATTTTTTATGCTTGTTATGTAAGGTGCTTATTAATTGAGATTTGTTTGTATAGACGAATGGTATATTCAAAGATATCCATTCAAATCTTGACTTAATTGCTAATTTTTAATTAGATACAAACATATATTTTCAGTTGGAAAAATATTTTAAATTATGTAAAATATTGTATTTAATTTTGTTTGAGTCAGGAAATGATTTCTGAAGCAATTATGGATTCTAAATTTTATATGATTTGTGGGTCCCATCAATCAAATTTAGTGGCATTAAAATTAAAAAGCACTTTTCTGTCAAAATTAAAAGAGCTAAATGCTTTAAATTTCATTAAACTAATTAATAGCAACCTTAAGAGGAAGCACTGTATGTTGATTGTTCAATCTTCCTGGAGGCATCAAAGAAGATAATCTGAAATTATCAAAAATAGTAATATTAATAGTTTCATAAATTTGCCATCATTAGTTTAAAAAGTATAGAACTTTCTTTGTTTGTGATTTTTTTTAATTTAATGTATGTTTTGTAGAAATCTTACTATAATAAGAATATTTTTCTATGATTGATGGGGTTGATTAAAAGTAAATATTTGCTAATTTTTTCAAAAATACACTTATACTAACAACAAACATTATAATTCTTTACATCATTCAGTGCATTTTTTCCAAATTAGAAGTATATGTTCCTCTAGCCAAGGTTAAGAGGAACATGCACAAATACTTCAGAGTTGCATGTGACAATGCTATATTGCTATAATAGTTTTTAAATTAGTTCCCGAGTTACTATTTCAGTAGAAACTCTGTTTAGTAATATTAAAAAACATCTGTTAATGCTGGACACTGAATTTATTTATTTTTTTATAGTTGTGATGAAGCACGCACAATGGGTATTTAAAAAGATTTTTCTGAATGGTTCAAAATTTTTATTATTTCTTATAAATATATGTGCATTATTATAGAAAATCATCTAAATTTAGGTATTGATATATATATTCTTTTTTTGCCTGCTTTGAGCCACCCAAGGTTTTTTTTTCTGATCATTTATCAATACTGAATCATTGTAGTTCATTCAGCAAAAAATCTTTTCTGGCCAACAAGGAATTTGCAAATAAATAATTGAGAGCAAGAAGAATTGGCTCTAGTTTTTTTCTCCTAGATATTCTATAAGTTTGCAAACTTTTCTATTTCAAAGAAAGTTTAGAAATTCAAGAAGTTTTTTTTTTTTTTTCTTTTCTTACAAGAAGACATTTTAATTGAATATTTAATTGAGAAAAAAAATTAAGAAATATACAGATGTTAAATATTTATACAATGTTTCAAAATTATTGTTTTATAATGTAGCTCTTAGCTGTCCTATGCCAAATTTTATTCATCAAAATAATTATAATGATTCATTAAAAAGGGTATGTTTAAATAGTTATAAAAAGCCCTAAATTAAAAGATCACAAAAGATCTGCGAGAGCTTTACTGCTTTTAATTAACGAATTGAACATTTACAAAGATAAAATAAAATCTCTATTGTCAGTGTTCAGAATATTAAGCTAATTTTTAAAAAACTGTATTGCTTTAACAGATGAATGATTATTTATTTTTCTCAGCTACTCTGTTTGGGAGCAACCCCAGAACTTCCGCATTGGAATCAGTCCACCTGAAGAGGTGCAGAAGAAGATGCCTCCTATGAAACAAAGGAGGACAGGACTGCTCACAGTCCTTGAGAAACAACCAGGTAAATATTTGACCATTACTCAATTATATAAATACTATTTAATAAACATAGATATCCAGTGGCTCCTGTTTTCATGTATGATTGCTTTCTAAGTCATTTAGAAGTTAATTCTGAACAATATGAGAAAGTAAATATTGTATATGAAATAAAATAATAAAAATATATGTAGTAACTTTTTAAGCCAACATAATGGTCGAATTTTAGGGTCAACATTTTGTTTTATTGGAGGATTTATTTATTTATTTTTCATTTATCAAAAGTAAAGTTTATTCTCCAATAAATTCATTTGGTTTTGTATCTTCAATTTTTCATTATTTGTAATTATTACCATAGATCATAAGTTGTGAATGAGTTTATAAAATTGTGAATATTCGTATTTGTATACTAAAATATGTACTCAATCATTGATTTTGTAGATTTTTTTTTTTTTGTATGAAACAAATTTTGATGCAGTCAGTGACAATTCAAATTGACAATATGTAAAAAATTATACCCATCTCATGGAACTATATAGTTAAAGTAAAAGTTGTAGAAAATACTCATTTTTGATTTTTCAAACTTGGCAACTTATTCTGTCCAAACATATAAATTATTTAAATATTCTGAGCTATTCAACTGAGGGTATTTGCATTTCTGCAGGTAAATATTTTTTAACTTATACTTATTTTAGCTTGAAGAACTAAAAAATTAAGTTCTATTAAAGGTAACAATTATAGTGAACAATACATATAAATATTCTTTTGCAAAAATCATGCAAATCTCTTTAATACTCCAAATGTTTAAAAAAAGCTTTTCATCAATTTAATGTATAATAATTTTCTAATTTCCTGTAACACTTCCACCAATATGTCATCATAACAAAAAGTTGTTGATAGTAAAAATCTATGCAAGTTTTCATCCATTATATTGATATTTTAGCTGACCAATTTAAAATATTCAGTAAAAGTTGACATCTGACTCATTTGTCGTATGTAGTATTCGGGTCAATATGACCCGTCTCAGAAAACTAACCTTTCTTGCAATAATTGACAGGTGTCATTTACGAAATAGTTTAAACAATAGTAATATAAGTTTAAAAATAGATCTAATAATATAAAGCAGCTATAAAAATAACAAAAAAATGTTTGAAATTGAAACCTACAACAATACAAAGCATCTATAAAAATAACAGAAAAATATTCAAAATTGAAACTTTTATTTACAATTTGAACAATAATATTTTACATGAGATTTGCAAATGTGACTCTTATAGTGGCAGTATAACATATTAGATATTCTATCATTGCTTGACGGACAGAGCTTGCACATTGCACGTTTGACACTCAATGAAATATTCTCAACAGATCCAGATGACACATTTTCCCTTTTTCTCTGTATTTGTTTCACTATTTTTATTGAATCCTCACTTCTTGGTAGGCGTGACCTTTCTTCAGAGTGTGGAAAAATGAGTGATTTTCCCAATTCTTCCAAAAATAGTCTTCGTTTTTTCAATTTGTTTTCGTTCCATTCACTATGTATTGAAGTTCATGGAACAAATGCATTGTACGCAGAAGGATCAAGCATGTTATAGAATACTATCATTGACCAATGATTAATGTTCTTTTACAAGTGTATGTGTTTAAAAGTTGATCAAGAGTATCCACAGCCCCTTTAGTTGAATTATAATCTAAAATCATTAATGGTTTTTTTGTCAGGTCTGTTGCTAATTTCTTTGTCATGATGCAAAGTTCTCTTAAGAATAACACTTTTGTTCTTTTTCGGGATGTAGTTGACAACTGTTATGTCTTCTGAAAAATAAAATGAGGAGCTGGGCATTTTTTTGTTTGGCATTTGTTCAGGAAGTTCTCATTTATTTTTTCTAATGGTGCCAAGGATAGTCATTTTCTGTTTTTAGAAGAAGTTGTTGTAAGTTGAAAGATGTGAAAAAATTCTCATGTGTAATATTGTGCCCCGATTACCCATAAGTAAGATCACACGCTACTCCCATTCCCTGATTTTTCTCTGGCTTTGACCCTTGTTCTTTTCCAGTGTAAATTTGTGTTTTCAATACATACGAAGTTTTACTGTCACATAAAGTCCATATTTTGATGGCTTACTTGGTATATACTGTTTGAAAGGACATTGACCACAAAATCCTACTAATTGTTCATCTACAGTAATATTTTCATTCGAATTATATAATTTTGGTAGAATTTCTATCCACTTTTCCCAGATATCTCGCATTGCAGCTAATTTATCTAAATTTCTTCTTTCTTGATGAGTGGATTTATTATCAAAACAAATAACTCTCGATATGGTGCAAAATGTTTCGAGGGACATTGTCGCACGAAATATATATTCTGCCAGTTTCTTTATCCCATAAGCTTTTGATTTTTCATATGGTTTATAAACACCAGCTAACAATAATAATCCAATATATGCTTGAAAAGTTTTACTTTCGATATTTTTCCACTTTTTTCCATAAACCCTTTCTCTTTCAATATTAGTCATATTTATGATTTCGTTTTCAATTGTAGAATTGAATACTAACTCAAACACACTTTTTACGTCTGATATCCTTGCCATTGCACATCTTGTGACCCCTGGAGTAGTTTTTATAATATTAGCAGCAATTGATTGAGAAGAATGTGGCAGCGGATCCAACTTCCACTTTATTTCATGTTTCTTGGACTGAATACTCCGTTTATAGTTCATTTGTTGAATATCGGTATCAAAATCATTGTCAGAACTTTCACTCTGAATTCCATCACTTGTATGATTTTCATACTCCGATACTTCGTCTTCGCTGTCAGAAGCTTCTATTAGTTTAGCAATATCAGTGTGACTCAAATTTCTGCGATTTGTTATTTTTTCTCTCACATTCGCAGGCACAACTTTTATATAGTATATCAGAAAGTGAAATACAGCAGAAAAAAGAAACATTGCAATAAAAGCAAAGAGATTGACCCCTGCCAATCGTATCAACATTTTGACCTAGTATGCACTCTCTTGCCTGGTGACCAAACACATAAGTCAACAAAAAAGGTTTCGAAAATGAATAAATTACAGAAAATAGTATTATTCTTTTCTTTTGAATTATTTCAAGCAAAACTGAACATGTATGAGTAAAAATAAAACGATTTTTTTGTATTGGGTCAATATGACCCGAACGATACGTTAGGTATAAATTGAAAAATATTCCATCATAATAAGAATAAACCTAAATCCCTCTAAGAGTACATATTTATATTATTTACCAAAGATGTTAAAAAGTTTCATAAAAATATCTCTGTATTATAGATTTTTAAACGAAGGTATAAATTTTATTTCGGGTCATATAGACTCGAACAAACAGCAGGATTAATGAGAGGACAAATTTGATATCTAACAATGTGTCAACATATTGGGAACTTAGTTGACCAATTAAAAACAGTCTACAAAAATATAGCATCTGATTCTCTTGTCACCATTCTGCTTAATAGAGTAGAAATTACTGTTTGAATTAATGATATCTGAATCAGATGTTTGAAATTTTGCCACCTTAATATTGTTGGCATATATTACTTTGATTTCTTAACTGAGTGACTAAAAAAACAATCAGCAAAATACAATATCAGATTTACTTGTTGTCATGCCATTTATTTTAGCAATGCGGTATAGGAATAGCTGAATCAGATGACAAACTTTATGCTGAATAGACAGACCATTGCTGACCAAGTTGTCAAAATGGGGAAAAATTCACTTATTTCAAATGTTTACTATATAGTTATTTGAAGATAGGATTTATATTATTAGATTCTGCTCTACAACTTTTTCCAAGATAATAAAGATTTTTAAGGACAAAACTTTTAATTTTTCACCGGCGGGGAGGGAGTACAAGCAGCATCTGACAAGAAATAATTGCTCACCCTCTCCCATCCCCTTTGTGCCACTTTTGAATGATACTGTCTTAAAAGTGGCACTAAGTCATAGTGTCAATTTTATATGTCACTGATTATTATTAGAAAAGAATGGTTCTAAAAACTATTCATTTATATCTAGTTAAATATCCATACTGCCAACAACTTCACTTATTTTTGTCTTCTGCTGAGTACAATGCTCTTAATTCTCCTAATGGTGGTAAGTGTTTTGTGGTATTTGGTGATTGCCTTTGGTGGAGGGTTGCTTCATTATCTAGGTGATGGTATTAATAAAGTCATGTACAAAATTTCAGCATTTTATCACAAAAAGTCTCAAAGATATGAAACTACATAAATGTCGACTGAAACCACTTTTCAAATAATCAAATAAGGATTAACAAATCAAATAATGATTGAATAAATAAATAATAATTTTGCTATTTATTAGTTCAAAAGTATAAAAAAAATTGTTGAAATAATAACTTAAAGGAAAGATTACGTAACTTGTTCAAAATGTTTTCCATCCATGCCAATACAGAGCTGCATTCGTCTGATGACACTTCTCGACATTCTATTAAGTTCTTGTTCGATGATGTTACGACAACCCTCTAAAATGTGTTGTTGCAATTCTGCTTTAATTAAGGGAGGTGACAAATAAACTGCTGTATATAAACAACCCCACAAAAACAAATCTATTGGCATTAAATCAGGTACTGTAATATAGTGAGCTCACAACTGTAATATAGTGAGCTAGATATCCATCATGTTGGAACCAAACATGTGAAAGTACTGTTAGAGGAAGTTCCTCCATAAAAACAGGAATAACCACATTTAGAATCTCATTAACATATCTGTCTCCCATCAACGTACTGTAATACACGACTTTTAAACGCAAACACAAACGCAATTTGAATTCTTGTTTTTTACTCAAACTTAAAAACGTAACAACAGTTTCAAACATAAAACAAAAATGAAGAGTTGAGTTGATCCAGCTATACAGAGAGAGTTGAGTTGTTACAAAATATAATGTGAGTATCTCGTGTATAAGCAATAACTGTTTAACGTCACAACTGAATTATCTTTTACAGTACCATCATACAGTATGGGTCCAAGCAAGCGTTTTTGAAAATACCACATCACGCATTCACAGAAAATTGCCTCTGATGATGAATAGCATGTACCACGAAATGTACTTGCGTCTCACCAAAAGTGCTCATTTTGAGGATTTATGCATCCATCTTGTTTAAATCAGCATTCATCTGTCCAAATTATGTTTTTCAGGAAAGAAGGATTAGCATCTTCCTGATTAAGAGCCCAATTACTAAAATTTAGACGATGTTGATAATCTGTTAGCTCCTATCCCTGCACACCATGAATGCTGATTTAAAGGATGCCATCTCAGAATTCACCACACTGCTGCGCGTGATAGGTTCATTTCTGAGGCAGCAGTACGAATACTACTAAGTGGATAACTGCAAAAGTAAGCCAAAATATCAATTTCTTCATCAGTTGAGTGAAGTATGGGCCTACCTGGTCCACCTATAGGATATACGCTTCGTATTTCATGCATTCGTTGCACTAATCGGGGAATAACGCATGGTATAATAAATCCGCTTGCAGGATCACGCAACTTAAACTGTGATGTCATTTTGATGAAAGCAGGTCCACCACAAATCTCCCAGATATTTACGCTGAAATTCCCATGCAGTTTTGCTAACATTGCGATTGCATAAACTGTACAGCATTAGGATTTCAGAAAGTTCTTCATTGCTGTATTGTGACATACTGTTTGTACAGGCTAATTGTGCTCTCAAAATGTAGCAGAAGTGTGAAATATTTATGTATGAGTTATTCTTACGTTAACTATGCTATAGTTCAGAATGGATTGTAAAACCCTCAGGATGGATTTAATTCCTCAAAGTGGGGTGAAAGGAGGAAATGTTTCCATTTACTAGTATCTAATAGGGGAAATCCTAGGTCAAAGGGAATACCGGAAATGCACTCATCGTTCCGCGTTTCACCCCTTAATGAGATGGAATCGTCGAAATGCGGTCGTAACATTTCTAATTTTTTTTTCAAGTTCATTGATTGTACTATTTTTAAATTAAATTCTGCAATTCATGATATAAAATTTTAAAGCATTTCTCAGGAAGCAAAGATTTTAAAATTTGTATTTAAATGCTAAAGATATGAAGCATATTTTATTTCCTTATGATGCATTCCTGCGTCGCATCATCTGCACTGAAAATGTAAATATTTACATTTTAATTTGTGACTTACCCTTCATCAACTTTGTTTTAACATATCTTTTAGAGTTTTCATGATAAAATTCTGAAATTTTGTATGTGACCTTATTAGAGGATGGGGCACATTTTACTCTCTGGGGAATTTTTTTGTATATGGTCCATATAAAATTTAAAATTGTATTTTTTAAAGTTAAATCCCTTGAAAATTTTAATCGATTTTATAACATTTTGCACTTTTTTAACGCAACCTTGCAATTTACAGTATATGTCTATGATCAATATTTAATGAATAAAAGCTGCAGTCAAGGTTTTTGAGAGACCCTATATATTGGCATAATAATGTATATAGACTAGATACTATTCTGTAAATTGTATATTGCTTCATGTGCCATGTGCAAAACAAAAATCTTTTAAAAGGATTTACAAGGTAGATCTAGGAGTAAGATAATTTTGGAATATGTGTTTATCTGCGAGTCTACTTTTATACCACTTTAAATTCTATAAAAAAAATCAGCTTACAATAATGCCAAAAAAGTTTTTTGATTAAAAAAATATTTTTGTTATTGTATTTATGCACATTTTCACTACAACATCAATTATATAATTTATATTTATTGTAAATTATCTTTTTAAAATAATATAAGGTGGATTAATCATCTTAAAATATTATTTTCTATTATGATTTAGATTAGAAATTCAAATCTCCTTAAATTTCTTTTAAGGTGAAGGATTTATATTAATTGATTTATGTTGTTTCAGGTCGAGAGAGTTTACGAGACGGAGCGTCCCATCAGACAACCTCTGGGCGTTACTCCCCTGTAAGACGAGCTAGTGATGGCTGCTCTCCCGTTTCCTATTATCGTAATCAACTTGACAGGATTTATTACCAAACTCTTACTGGCCCTCAAACTAGTCCAGACAGTTTCAAGGCTGTTTTACAGGAGTATCAGCAGTTGCAGGTAATTAAAAAAGTTTTAGAAAATTATCTTTTGTATTACTTAGTCTTCATTTATTTATTACCGAATGTGGCCAAAAAACTTCTGGGGAAAAAAATATCCAATATTTTGTTTAACGGTACTTTTGCCATAATAATGTGTATTACTCTGGATTATTTATCGAAGATCAAACACTGAGATCTCAAATAGATTATAATTTTAATTTTTGAAGTTGGAAAGTTCCATAAATCGGATATGCATACATATTTGAGTGAAAGGATTCATATTAGTGCTTAAAAAGTTGAGAAATACAGCCATTGTTTTTTTAATTAGTAAAAATTAATTTATTATTATATTGTTTTATAAAAGCCATCTGTACTCTATCCTCTTCAGTCCTGAATTGTTTAAAAATTTGGTTTCTAGATCTTTTACCTTTGTTACATCTCAATAGTTTGTGGAAAAAAATATTTGATGATAAAACAATTTTAATTTCCATAATTTTAAGGTACACATATGTGTACCTCAGGTCTTAAGCAAATTAAAGCATCCTTGACGACAAAATAATAATAATAATTTTCCTGGTTATTTAATAGGTATACTTTTCCTATTCTAAGGCCTTATAAATGAAAAAATACAAATTTTATTATATTAATAATCTATTAAACCTTATTTTGAATGAAATTTCATTTTTTAAAAATATTACTTAAGTAGATACTGCATTTTGAGCACTTGACTGCTCTAGATCTACATCCTAGATACCTGCATTTTGATTCATACTTATCGTCCATATTATGTAGATGGCTTGACATATCTAGTCTTATTTCTTGCTCTTTTAAGAGGTATTTTCATCAGATGGTGGTAATGAAATCTCCAATGATCTTTTAGTTGCATTTCCATCATTGGATGACCTTTCTTCTATCAAAGGTGATTTTTTACTTGTTCTTTTCTTGTTGATGATGAGAATTCCCTCATATTTCAACAGGGACCAAATTATATGCATTCGAAATTGCATTAAGTTCATAACATTTTCAGCTTCATTCCTAATAGCTCTGCTTGTCGCTTTGCCACCATTTTATAGTATATCAAGCAATTGACAACTACTGAATCTACAAAATGCGTGAATGCTCGAGTCAGTCATTTTTTGTAATTACTGCATACCGGTAATATGCAAAATAATGAGCAATGCCTCCCATATTATATGCTTTTACAATAGCAGATTATTTTATATCAGCTTTTTGTTTGCATTATTTTGACTGTCTTTTACCTATTCCAATTGGCTCATTACCTATAAATGTGGATAAAAGAGTCATGGATTTATTATCTTTCTACTTGACAAGACACATTTGACTATCATCTGTTACCCATTCATCAAATTTGTCAGGTTTCATAATTTTCAATACATGAGAAATTCTATGGCTTCCCTTAAAATCACTTTTTTCTAAAAGTTCAATAACCTTCTTTTGAGTTAAATCCACTTCATGTGAAAAAAAATCATTATTAGCTTATAAAATTCCGTATATTCTATACATAATGCGGGATTGAAATATTAATTACTGTTTACAAAACAGCTATAAAATTAAATTTCTGACTCAAATTAAAAAATAAATATTTTTAAATTTTTATCTTGTTACATTACAGAACATATGAATTATTTATTATAAAATAGATATGAAATATATTCAAGGGCAAGAAATGGTAATTCAAAAACAAGCGCTCAAAAGATAAACAGCGCAATGGATCACAAGCAGTCAGGAGATGGCAGCGAAAATGCCCTAGGTACACATATGTGTACCTTAATAAAATTTGTATTTGCACCGATTCTATTATAGATAACAAGATACAATTTGGTAATGACTTTAACAAGACACTTATTATTTTATAAAAAAAAATATACAAGCGTTTATTTTAATAATAAATATTAAAAAATGTACTTATATTTGCTGTGTTTTCTGTTCAATGCCATTTTCATTTTGTCTCTAATTAAAATCGATGGATAGGAAAAAAGTATCGAACTATAATGCTATTTATTTATGCAAAATGGTAGCTACATTCATAAATATTGAAATGCATGCATCATTTTGACAAAATTTTACTTTACCGTATAAGAAAAATGAAAAGAATTGCAGGTACACATATGTGTACCTCGGAACTGAAGAGGATATACAGATTAAAGTACTCTGGAATTATTATATACTAATTTAGGTCCTCTTGCCAGATTGCTTTACAAGATTATTAAAATTTTACTTTTGGTTTTATTAAAAAAAGAACATCTGATTTCATTTTTTACTAGCATTTTTTAATAGTTTGAAGTTAAATTTTTATTTCTACATTATTTACTCGTTATGAACTTTTATCTTTTATATTTAAAAGTAATCTTTGCTATTTTAAAAAAAAGTAGTAGAGGTTAAAATGTTAAATTGAATTGAAATAATTATATAATGATGCATTATTAGTCATCTTAAAATGACCTTAAAGTGAATTTTCTAGTGGCAAGATATGGTAAATAATGTTGGAACAATTGCTTTCACTTTGTTTTTTCATTGCAGCAAATGCATTCTCCTGCTGTGGATTCACGTGTGTCTGCTGAAATGCAACGACAGCATTGTCTCCACATTCAACAAATGGCTCAACTGCAGCCATCTGGCTACTTAACCTCTATTTCCTCTCCTCCTTCTATCGCTGGTTCTCCCATTCACCAGCCACAACAAAGTGTGGGAGGTTCTCCCTCTGCTCTGTCTCAGCACCTACAGAAACTTCACCTCCAGCACCAGGGTAGTCCAATGAGCTTCTCCGGTCTCGAATGTCCACTTCAAGCATTCCAAAGAATACAGGCCATGTCTACACCACACCATAGTGCCCCATACCCATCTGAAACTTCTCCAACCCGTTTACCTGTTGGTAGTACCTCTCCCAAACAACCTTATCCAGACTCCCCAACTCACCTGTATTCTTGTCCAACTAGTTTCACTGGACAGAAAAGTGGCAGCAGCCCACCTCCTGTGAGCTACCAGAACCTGGACATGATTCAGGAGGACATCACTGAACATATAATTCCTGGAGGAAGTGACACTATGCTGACTATAGTTACATCAGATGAAAGTCCTCGAACATCCCCAACCTGCCAGCAAATGGGGTTTCCTCAAATCAGTATTACGGATGAGACTGGTCATGTCACTGTGTCGTCCTCTTCCCTGACAGGACAGACAATTCACCATGACATTGTCTCCCGTAAGCAACCCCTTCAACGACAGAAGAGTGATGTGGTTCAGATGGCCGTCCCAAAGCGGTACCAACTATCATCTAATGTTGATGAGCATATTGTACGAGCTGGAAGGCGGGCCTTCGTTCGGCAGAGCAGCCGTGAGGCAGAGGACCGGGATATTGCCACTGAATTTGCCATGTGTGGCAGTTCTAAGTCCCTGCTGAGGTGGGCCACCAAACAGTCAATCCGACAATCGTATGTTCATGCCAAGCATTTGCGGCAGACTTTCCCGCCAATTGGGCATATTTCCACTTCCACGCTGGGCAAGAAACTGGGCCGCCAGTCATTGGGCCAGCACATCTCCACAAGTGACCCAACCCCAAATCCATGGGCTGGAAAGCCCTCCAACTGGTGGAGTAAGAAGTCAGCTTTGCGAGAACACCAACTGCATAAGACACCCAGTGGTAGTGTGCATGTACCCCTTCCACAGACTGAGACAGACATTCTGCAAGAGATTCAGTTGCAGCTGGAACCCATTGTCCGTGGTCTATCTATGATGCTGCAGCGATCTGAACGTGGTCTAGCTGTGGAGCATCCTGCTGGGGTGCAGATTGAGCTGGAGGTTTTAGAAGGACCCCATCCTGACGACAAGCGTCTCAAAATGAGGCGGATATCGGGTGATAGCTTACAGTATAACGAAATTTGTCGGGAACTCCTGAATGGGATCAACATATGAGACCTGTAAGAGTAAACAACAATGTGAGCTTTAAAAATGTTATGCTGTTGCCATAATCTTCCACTTCTGATGTGTGCTAGTCTGTGGTGTACGGGACACTCCAATCTTCTTTCTTTGAAAGTGGGATGTTGCTAGTCAGTCTACTGATTCATTCCCTTTCTAGAATTTATGCAGATCCTGAATGTCAAGGAGGGAGCTGCCTTAGTAAAACATATCCACCAACTTGCTCAGCCTGTATAGCGATATCTTTAGAAAGAAAAAAAATATTGTTGCACATCGTTCTTTTCTTTTATCAGTTTTCATTTGATCAGTCCAACACAATTGTTTTTCTGGTAATGGCAGGAGTCAACTTAGAGTATTATAGTGCCCATTCCATGCTATGATGTTTGGAGTTTTCTCATCATTTAATATATGTATATATTAACTTTATTATTAATCTAAATTTTCTATTCTAACAAAAAATATTTATTTCTATCTAAAATGAGATCATTAAGAATATTTAATTTTTGAATTGCTTATTATTATCTTGTAATTTTTACAAGGATGGGCTGGATAAAAAAATGTGATTAGTTTGCAAAAACTCAATGTTCAATAATTAAAAAAAGTTCATAACTTTTATATTAAATTCCATTGAAAATTATTAGTATAATTTTTATTTCTAATATTTAATTCATCTTTTAGTAAACAATACTATCATTATTGATTATATATTTATTTATTAATGTTGTAAATTTTTGTAGAATATAATTTTAAAGATCCAATCATATGTTATTAAATTACTTCACAATAGAAAGACAACCATTAACAGTTAAAAATAAAAGAACTTGAAGTTTTTCATTGCTTTGAGAAATGGGGGCTATATTGTGTTTTGGAAAAACATAATACAGTTCTTTACAAGAAAACACAGTTTGCTTGTTGGATATTCAGATATAAATATTCAAGGATAACCAGAAGATGATGAATTAAAATCCCAATTTCACTGAGCATTCATTAGGTATTTTAATTGAATCTGTTGAATTTAGGTATCATTCATCAGGAAATTTAGCTAGTGAGCTGCAGGCTTATACAGTATTTTAACATTAGGTATTTCTAAATCACAAAGTCTATTCTTAATTAAATATTCTCTCATTGCAAAGAGACATGGTAATCCAGCAAATTAGACAATAAATAGCTATTTTCGAATTTCTTAATGATATTTAAAATTTCTCCCCAAATAAATAAATTTTAACCAAGCAGTTTGATAAAGGATCTAAAATATTTCAATTTTACAAATTTTCTTTGCAGTTTTACACAATTCAAATGCATATAATCATATTTTCTAAATTTTATTTTAGCATATCAGTTTCAGAAATATTATATTAAAATTTTAAAATATCAGCACATAGGCAATGTGATGTCAGATTTTTCCTAATTTCAAAAATATACACACATTAATATTGGATTTTTTTCATGCATAATATTTTCATTTAACATTAGATGGGTTAACAGTTTTATTACAAATATAATATAGAATAATAAGTTAGATTTAAAATTTTAAAGCTGAATATTGCTAGCTATAATACTGTAAGTTTGACTTGCAACTGGATTTAGTACAGTAAAATATGACTAAATTTTCAAAATCTTGAAAAAATCTGTGATTCCTTTCCTGTGACTCAACCTTTGTCTGTGTACAGTTGTGTTGGACTAATTTCTGATCTATGAGAAAGTTTGTGGAGCTGACGTACGTTACAGTCAACAGGACCAATGTGCAAGTGTATGGGGACTTGCTCAATGTATTTAAAAAAATAAAGTGTTACGCCTTCCTCAGGGCATGTCAATGTGTACAATCAAGTATAAAAGAGTGATGTTGGACAATGAGACTATTTGTATTATATGTATATACATTCTATGTTACTGTTAAATCGCTATTGTGTCGCTTACACATGTATATTGTAAAGTGTGTGTTTTGTCTGTAACGTTCCAAAAATCTGTTGTAGATATAAAAGAAAATAACTATAAAGCATTGTTGTGTTTAAATTCTCAAAGTCGCCTCGGTTCTTCGAAGACTCTGCGAAATTTTTGCATTTTTTAGTAACCAAATAGAGATCTTCTCTCAAGCAAAAAAGGGTTAGTACCGACTTTAACTCAATTAACTTAATGTAAAATTAGCATTTGAAATAGAATGTGCAATTTTTGCTTCCTATTTAAAATGAATCACAATTTAAAAAATAAAAATAGGTTAATTGGAAATGGCACAGTGTATTTTTGATGAATGTCGGTCACTATTCTCGAAGAAAGTAATATTTAGGTATGAACAATGCCTTGGAAAATTATATGCAACTCAGAGACACAGCAGTTGTTTTCTAAATGATATTACAGTTTATTTTTAAAATTTGTTAAAGGTCTTAATTTGGGGTTAATCTAATGGGTCATTTTACTGTTTCTGTTTCAAAACGTAGTCTTGTTATTCCTTTGAATTATTTAAAACAAAGTCTAAAGCAAAAATTTTTTCTTTCTAAAGAATTTACTGTACTTTTTGTTAAAAAAAGTATTTAAAATGATTGAATAATTGAGAAAACTTTGCATTAATCCAAATTGAAATTTGTTATTTTTTTAGATATTTTATCAAAAAGTTATTTATATGAAATTTTAATTATATCTGCCATTTTAGTTTTTAATTTTTAAGAGTTACTTGTTTAAGTTCTAAAAATTTTTTATTTGTGTGAGAAATAATGTGATAAATTCTATAAGATATTTTTGAACTAAATGAATATGTCCAAGGAAATATTTTGCGTAATATGTGCACAAAAATTTAATTTTCCATTATATTTGAAAATTTAAAAAAATGAAATAAAGTTTCACTTTATAGAGAATATTTTATCTCCAAGAAAGCAATCAGAATTTATTTTTGTTTTTGCCCAATTATAAACTTTTTATGATGAATTCTATCTAATTTTTATTTCGAAACTGATTATATATTATTAGCTTAAATTTTTGTTTAATGTTCTGTATACATAAAAGAATAAATTTACTTTTAAATAGAGTTAAAAATTATGTTTCAGCATTTTATGCCAATTTCTTCATTGTTATATGCCATGATAATATTTATTTCTTGTAAAATATCTATATTCTATTTGCTTAGCCTCATTATTGTCAACTTATCTTCGTAATTTATGGAACATATGGTATGAAAAGATGAAGGAATCATTGTTTGTTAATTATATTTAAATTTATATATTACCTTGTTTTTAAAAATGCTATAAATGTTATTATTATAGTTACATTTCTTAATCATTATTAAGAAATACAGACTCAGATTTATCTATTTATAAAAAATTATTTACTATATATCTTTAAGAACTACTAAAGTCATAAAATTTAAAATAACATTATTACTTCATTGTATTTCATAGATTTATTAATGTTCTTGTTGCTACAGTGATGTTAATTTCATTTTGACTTGAAATGTAAATTGTTTGTTCATTTAAGGCACTTTTTTTTTATTTATAAGCATGTGTATATTTTTGTTCATAATTTCAAAAGCTATTTTTAAAGGAGACGTTTGATGGATAAGAATTTAGAGATAAATGAAAGGGCTTATTTTGAGCTGTATGAAAATTGAATAAAAGAATAGCACCAAAATATGGAGTATATTTTTTATAGTTATAATACAGTGAATAATTTTCAATATGAACATGAAAGATTTCATTTCAATTGTTACAGAAATGTTAATTACAGATGAATAGGATTTATTTATTTATGGCTTTGTCTTTTATTATTCTATTAAGGTGTTTTATTTTTAATGTTTCATTTTATAATTTCACTAGTTATTCAGATTTTTGCTGAAATTGATATTATATGGGGGAGGGGGATGTAATATTTTCAAAGCACAAATAAAAACACGTTCTTCTGTTTGCTTATTGAAATTTTAAATTAAAGTTTTTTTTAAAATTGTTTTATATGAATCATCCATGTGCAGTATAGGAAAATTCTGTTACCAGCTGCTGCATACTTCAACAATTTCATTAATGGTTTCTAAAAATTGTAAGAATAATTATGATAATAAATTCTTTTTCCTGCAAATTCTCTTTGGGGAACTAATTAATTTTTTTGAAAAAAGAAATTAAAAAATGAGTTACTTAATAAATTTTTATTAGTTACTAAGAAGCATACATAAGAGAAAATTAATTATACTAATGTTAAAAGTGGTATGAAAAGCATTTAATTATATCTTAATTGTTTTTAATTTACATTTATATTATGTAGTATTAATGTATGAATAAAATTATTCATTATATATAAAAATAATTTTTATATATTAAAATAGTTAAGAAAAGTTATTTTGTATCAATAATATAATTGTAACTTCAATGAAATATTTTCAATTCTAAAATTTAATTGAATGAATAACTGAAGAATATATTCTGTATTTTGTGCCTTAAATTAAATAAGATGATTGTTCATCTCTAGTACTCCTTGGTTAGCTTCAAATTTTAAAAATCAATTCATCTAACAATTTTTCCATTACTGCATATGGATTATTTTAGAACTTTTCAAAACTTCTCTTATCTACGAGTTATGGATCTCGAATGAAATGGAATGTTTAAGATCTCTGGTATAGGTTGTTATAGAATTCATTGTAAATCATTGTCATTATCTTTCTTGTAAGTATTTTAATATCACAATATATTCATTTAAAAGTAATTTATTTTTAATGAAATATCTAATTCCTCTGAATTCTTAGAAAAAAAACACACCTAAAAATGTATGTGCCTTTATTAAAGGCAACCATGTTTTTTTGTTTACTTTTATGTAAATTGTAATCCATTGTGGGTTCTAATACCTTTATTGTAAGGTAGATGAATATGTTGCTTTATAATAATGAAATCAACTTATATGGTTTAAAGTTACTGTATCTCCCATCCTGCATTTTAAACATTTTGACTTTGTGTACTTAATTTAAGTGTCCGAAAGACATGAGATATGAATGTTACCTACTTTATATTGTATTTAATATCTAATTTTATCAATACAGTAGACTTGTTCTTGCAGCCCTGATGAAACTAATGCAGAATGAATTTCTATATAAGAGGCTCATTGTAGAGGGATGAGTATATGTTATTCTTCAACATTTAAACCATGTAAAAATGACTATTTAAATGATTTAAATCCTTTAGTTACTTCAAGTATAATAAAAAAAGTTTTCAGCAGGCTTAAAAATATCTAAATTTATAGAATAATAAATTTACATTTTTTAAAAAACTTGTGTAATTTTTTTGGCTAATTTAAGTATAAAAAACATTAAAAAAATCTACAAATTTAAGTTTACGATAAAAATAAAATTTAAATTAATATAAATAAGTATTGATAATTACACTCCAATAATAATTTTTGTGTATTTTCTGTTTTTTTAAAATGATTATTAATCAATTGAAACATTGTTATTAAAATCATTGAGTTGACTTCAGTACATTTCATTTCATTTTTTTTTATATACTTACTTAATCTGAATTACTTTGCATTAAAGAAAAAAAAAAAATAGTTTTATCTATTTTCCCATCATTTCCTGATATGCTATATTTTTGATACTTTTATCAGTTTGTATTCTCTTAACAATTATTTTTAGATTTTCAAATTTAGATATCTGTTAATTAATTCAATTAAATTTTGATTCCATACTCATGATGATACTTTATGATGAATTTTAGGAAAGTTGATTTTAAGAATCCATAATTTTTATTACATTGAATTGTAAAAACTAAAATATAATTAAAATAAAAATTAATTTCTCATGCTTTTAGTTATAATGCTTTTATAAAAAAATATTTTCATATAATAAAAGTATACATTTTGGCACAAAATATGCTAAGATACTATATAATAAATTAAGATGTATTCTTAAATTTAAAATTGATTGGACTAATTTGTTCATTAAATTTGGTAAGAACTTTACATTTATTAACGTATTGTTGTTATTTTTCTAAGCGTATAAATGGATTTAAAAGCAAATTAATTTAAATAAATGGCCTATAATACTTTAAATTATAATGTTGAAAGTACTTATTTACAAATTAATTTATCATTCGATTCTTAGAAATAATTTTGTATTTAATATGAGAGTTGAAATATCTAGAACATTTAAATAGTCATATATTGGACACTATATATTAACTGACATTTATATATAGTGTCACAGTTTATGGGTTCCAATTACAGAGAATCTGTTGTATCTCTACGAATCTTTAACAATTCTTTTTATGTTGCCAATTCTTGCAAATGCAATCTATATATAATGCCTCACCTGTGTGAGTGATGTGATTTTCTTTGTTGTCGTACTGCAAAGTGATTTTTTTATATAACTCCATTGTAATTTGGTGTTCTGAAAGGTTTATTGTATCTATTTCTTTAAGATAGTAGATCAGCGTTGTTTAATATCTAGCGTGAGATATCCGAACTGAATAGACAGAAAAAAAAAAAAGAATTTAGTTTGGCCAAATCTAATTTTATCTGAAAAGCGAACAGAACTTTTGTAAGAATTGTGTGCATTGTTTTTCACTTGTAATTCAAAAGTAAAATTATTTATTGGATGTAGTATCTTTTATTTTGTTAATCTAATTATTTTCATATTTGTTTTGTTTGAAAGTCGTTTCTATTTTTTAATCAGATGAGTAAGAATAATAAAAATGTGTTCTAACTTTTCTTAGAACCATTTCCAGAAGGGCCCATTTTAAATTATAATTGTCTATTTTTCTATGCTAAAGCAATCATGTTTATTCTGATCTATACATTATTATCTTTTTGAAAAGAACTCATTTTTTATTTTCGTAAACCGAATATTTTGCTCGAAATGATTTATAAAACATCTGCATCTGTTTAATGCTATTAGCTGATGTAAACATCTGCTGATCATTAAACGGATACCGCTGGCTGAAATCTTTTCCAAACAATGAATTGAATCAACATGATTGGCTGATGGAAACATCAGCTGATATACTTAAAACTATGAATTCTAAAAATTTCTTTCCTAGCTGTTGTTCAAATAGGCCTGGCGAAGAATGATGTAGTAGAAAGCTTTATTATTGAAATGTTGTGCTTCCATAAGCAATGCGAGATGTCTCATTATTGGTAAGCTGAATAAAAGCTATATATTGTATAAAATACAGTCTCCTGTCTTGCTTTCTTTGCACTAAATATTTACAGTTTATGAAGAGTATATATTTAATAAATAGATAATGTATCCTAGAGATATATCTTCTATATTTTGAAGCTCTAACAAGAATTGGAAAAAAAAAAAATCAAAAATATTTTTCTCGATTTTTTAGTAAAAGAAATTAATTTACAATATTTCCATTAGAAAATAGACTATACTAATAGTACTAATAAAGTTTCCATTTAAAGTTCTTCATATTAAGTAGACATTTTTAGGACTTTTACTTAGTTACACATTCAATTATCTGGTTATCGGAAAACCAATATTGATATTCCATTCTAATTTAAAATTATTGTTAATAAAAAAATTAAAAATGAAGAAACATTATTAAAATACTTCATATTCAGTTTATTTCATTTAATACAAATTAAGTTTTAACTAAGAAAATAATTGTGCATTCATTATTCATGTGATTCTGCCATCTCTGCCCTAAAATTAGTCTAAGTTAGAATGTTACACATCGTTACATAACTAAATTAATTTATAAATAAAGTTACTCTAGAGTTATATAACGTAAAAATTTATTAAGTAGGCAGAATTAAACGTAAAGACAAAGATAAAATTACAATATCTAACCGGCGGAAGATATAATACACTATACAGCAACTAAAATCACAAAACATAAGCATTTAAAGTACAAGCAATTAACTGAAATTGAAAAAGAGAAAGAAAGAAACAAAAGAGGACAGTACGAGCATTAAAAACAAACCACCCTTCCATTAGAAGAATAAAATATCAAAAAAAGAATTTAAAACTGTGGCGAAAAGGGAAATAAATAACTGTTACAAAAAAATGTACAATTAAATTAATTAAGATTCCCAGCATGAAGAAACGAGGAATTACAAACAAGAAACACAATGAGGTACGTGACTGAAAACTAATAGAGTTTTAACAGAATAAGTTTTCTATACAAAAGAATCATGACCAATAGCTCTATGTCTAACACTCCCCCCCCCCTCCACACACACGCTTACTTGCAAACCCATTAGAGATTATATTATGTGAATGCAAGTAAGCGTTTAACTAAAAGAAACCTTTAACTGTCGTCTAATGTGTCGATTATCTATGAAATTACTATTTAAATACAGTACCATAGATTGAATCAAGATCTTCGAATTTTTAGTATCGTTTTTAAAACAAACAAGATCGAAGTTTTTTGAATTGTGTCTTTAAAGCTGGGTTGAAAAACTTCTACAAAATCTTAACTTTCTTCATCATCGATCGATTCATCAATTGAAAAACAAGTTTATCTATTAATAAGAAAGAAATACTGAGCGAAACAGAAAATTTGCGAATTGTAGGAAGTGAAAGATGCCGTACATGCGATATCGTCTATAAACTAAGTACTTTTGGACGAATAAGGATTATAATGAAATGATGTGTGAGCGCTGAGTGTAAGTTCTTGGTAGGTTAATTCAAACAAGGTTATTTATTTTATACATGTGAATACAGCTAAAATGAATAAAAAGTAATTACAGGACCATAAACTTCATGTGTTCTTTACATATTTTTATAATAAATAAGCCTGTTTGAATTGCTAGGCGCTAAAATTGAAGTTGGAATTGCACATTGCCAGAGCTAAACATATAAGCTCCTACCAAAGAACTTACACGTAGCGCTGGGCAATTATATACACTCATACATCATTTCATCAATGGATTATATCAAAGATCAGTTAGATGATGTCTGTAATTTCATTCGTGCTTCAAGAGATTCCCTATTTTTATTTTCCTGTTAGTGGAGCACTATTAGTTTCGATTTGTTTTTACTAATTTGAGAATTCGTAAAGTTTTTAGTTCTTAGAATTTCGGGTGTTTATTGTTTACTTTTAATATTACTATATATTAAAATCTAAAGTACATTACAAATGAGTTTTTTTTTTAAATTTCTCAAACACTCTGCAAAGTGCATGCTATTTTTTATTACACCTTTAATTAGTTCATTTGTGTCAATCATATTCGAGATATTTGCAGGATAATAGTTCGTTTAAAGAATACATCTTCTAATAATGCGAAATATTTAAACGGTGCTTTATTGTTCTCTATTCTAAACTTCTTTTATTTTCATTTTCTTTATAATAAAAACACACGATTATCTTCATTTCTCCGAGACACATTTAACAAGGAAAGATTAAAATTAGCTCTTGTAGAAAGCGTTGGAATCTACGAACTTCAGAAAGAATTCTCGATCTTAAGTATGAAAATATTCTTTTTTCCGAAACAAGCTGAAATTTTATACTCGGTCTCAACATTAAAAAAAAAAAATTTAGTTTTGTTTTATTTTCTTAGTGTTTTGTAAAAGAATGAAACCAGAGACATTCTTCGTCAAATTTCTTTCTTTCTTTCTTTTTTTTTTTAAGTTTTTATATTTTTTATCCTTTTTTTTCAACGCAAATACGAAGACACCGTAAAGAAATATGAATCTTAGAGCTACATATTTGCCTTTTACGGAAAATTCCGCCCCATACTGTCTTTTCTTCTACCATCTTCTTTCAGGAGACAGAGTGGTCTTACATCCCCCAGATCGTATGATCGGAACTCAAACACCATTTGAGGGGAGGGTCATTTGGTTTGTCTGAAAAGCTTTCATTCGCTCAACAAGAAGTAGGGTTTAATACGCCAACACTGCGGCAGGTCGAGTTTCATCTGTCGTGTCAATTTTTTCTTCCCGGCATTTATGTTTAAAGAATAAGGTTTTGCACATACTAATTTACGATCACAATTATTTTTGCACCCATTCGATATCTTTTTACTTTCTCGCATAAGAGCTGAGAAAGTGTTGTATTCTTTTTGATACGAAGAATCTCCATGTTTTAAACTTCCTTGAAATCCGAAAAGCAATTTTTGGAATTATGTCTATTTCTGAGCACGGTGACTCAAAAATAATTTGAGCTAAACAAATGAAATTTGGTATGTGGTTTCTACGCCAAATTTATGGATTTTTTATCAAATTTTGAATGAAATTCTTTCACAGGAATTTTGTGTGTGTCTATCCGAGTGGTTGTGAATATGATAACCACAAAGAGTAAAGAGCTAGATGGATAAGATTAGGTACACTTTGATGGAATATATGAATGATTCAGCATTTTAAGTACAGAACCAAATTTTGAATCGATTCCCTCAAGAAGTCGATCATTTATTGATCGGTTCATATAGACATATAAGAGCAATAACTCAAAAATGAACGACTTGGATAAATGCAATTTCGTACACAAGACATCTAAAGTATATACTGCTTAACATTTTGAACTAGTTCTGTTAAGGAATCGTTCGTTTGTTTGTCTGCATATTCGTATGCATTTAAATGCGATAATTAAAAAGTAACACATCCAATTTCACTTAACTTTTTAGTAAAACTGCATCCTGTGTCGAACTTTATTTTCTGTCTGTCAAGAAAAAAGTCTTGAAAGGCATGCTCAACTTTTCACACCGTACTGCGAAGCTTTCTTCATAGCACTACGAAGTACAAAATGCTTATGTGTGAGTCTCAGAGAATTAAAATTTAAACACTCATAGCTTTGGCTGTGTTGCTTATTGTCCACAATGTTTAAGTGAAGGGAGGAGAGAAAACATCTTTTCCAGGGAGTATATGAGAAAGTTTTGGGAGACTACACAATTTTGAAAGTGCTATACTTGGACCTAAGGTCTATAAGTTTAGTTTAGTTATATTAACGTCCCGTTGTAAAGCAACACGAGGGCTATTTTGGGACGAACCTCGTAATTTTGAACCACGGTCAGATGACAAGGACGACACCTGAGCTGGCACCCCCCTCTCCACACCACACCACACCAATGGGAGAACTTTTCGCTCAGACGGATTTAGCGTGCAACAGACCCCCTTACACGACGGTTCTTCGATGGAATCGGGTCTCGAACCTGAAACCCTACGGTTCACAAGCCGAGACCTTACCACCAGGCCAACGCGGCTCCCCAAAGGGCTTTAAAGTTAATTAAAAATTAATTATTTTCTATGAATTTCATACTGTCTATCACTCATTTCTGTATGTTTTTATTTTCATCATTCGAAGGCTAATTGCCTTGTGTAATCTATTTTGCGTACATTTATTTTAATTATTGATTCGTTTCATTTCTATAGTGCCAAAATCTCTTTTATTAGAGATTTTTATTATGATTATTTATAGCAGAAATTATCTGTCCATGTCACTTACAATTTGTATATTGAAATTTGTATATGACAAGCATCAATATTGCAGATGTTAAATCTGTGCACTGAATCTTATCTCTTTAGTTCTCTTCGTTTTGTAGGTATCATGTTATATTCGAACAGCGGGATAAACTTACTTCAAACGGATTTTGTTCGAAATTTATAGAAATCTACAAATTTGGTGTAAAGACCAAATACCAAATTTCATCCTTCTCTAGAGGTTTTGAATTATCTTTGTCACAGACTGACATTTTTCAAAAGTTTTTTTTTCGGAACTTAGGACGATCTGAAATGTGAAAATTCGTCAAAATCTCCGAGTTCGAATTTTTTAATGATTATTATACCTTTTCTTTCTAATTATACGAGAAAGGAAAATCACCATCACAAGAAAGATTCACACTAATAAGCCCACTTGAAAATACCGTTTCTTCCAGAAAATTCGATACTCATTCAGAACAAAAAGAAAAGGAGGAGGGAGGCTTTATTTTCTCGTGGACAGATGAGTTAGCTCATCAGGTTCCCATTCTTCCTGGAACAAACAACAACCTTGCGAATCGATTCCAGGGTCCATCCTTTGCCGTGTTCATTCCATCCAACATGATTGCTAAATTTACTTTTGAGTAATTGAGGGGTGGGCTGCAGGAAAGAGAGAGGTCGGGGCCAATCAGGTGGTTTTGGATTGGCAGCCGCAGAATGAAATTTAGGGGTCAGGGAGTTTGAGGTACGCTACTTTCTTTTATTGACTATCATTTAGCCACAGGAGACTTTAAGCCCAAGAGCATTTGGATGCTTCTTTTACAGGTGTCCAGAAAATAACTGGAAATGTTTACTATTAAGTTCACGAAGACATGTGCACAATATTCTTTTATATTTAAGAAAAAAAATACAGTACTCTTTTTTATAAGTTTAAAATATACTATGATAGTCAAAAGAAATTTTTCATACATAAATCTGACCATAATTCACGAAAAAAATATCCCATAAACCACTAAAAATTATAAACTGTGAACACTCATATTTTCTCAAATATTCAAAGCATTTATTTTGTATTTTAATATAATGACTTAACTGGCATACTGCCACTTTATAAAATTGGCTGAAATTTCTGCATATTATAAGAAAAGAAAAATCATGAATTTGGATCTGAAACAAATATGCACGTGTCTCTCGTATGTGCGTGATATATTTACAGCAGTGCTTTTAAGTATTGCGCACAGCAAATAAAATCTTTAATAAAATCAAATTAAAATTGCCAACTTTTGTGAAATGTGGTGCGCCCGAATATCTTCTGGTAGCTAAAACAAATGGAGAAGTTTCAGATATCGTCGAGTCCGAAAATTCTTGCAATTTAGTCTGTCTGTCTACGAACACGGTAGTTCAAAAATGTCTTGAACTAGACAAATGAAATTCGGAAATTTCGCTTTTACCGCATTTGTATCAAATTCTGAACGAAATCCATTAATAAGGTCCGCTTTTTCAAATATCTCTAACACAACAACTATAAAATAAAGAGAAACTAGATGGATGGAATTTGGTATACATATTTAATATCTGAAGAGTAGATCTTTACCGATTTCAACACCAAATCCGCGAAAGGGTTGGTCTGTACTTTCACAAGCATGTAGTCTGCAAGTACGATTTTGTGGCGATATTTGCAGTTTTGTGTGAATTTTCGGTGTCAATCGGCCGGGACAAAGGCGTCCGAAATACATTTTGGTGCTCTTGTTATTGTATATAAATCGTATAGCATTGATTTAATGAAAAAAGGGGGGAAAATGGTCGATTAATCACGAATAAAAAATAAGCCAAAGCCTGCAGTCTAATAGGCTCTTACGTAACTATTATTCGAAAATACCACGCTGTTAATAATACATAAGTTCATTTATTAGAGAACATGCAAGAAAATTTCGGGGGGACCAACACCTGGTGGTTAATTTCTAGTATACGAAGTATAAGAAAAGAAAATGTGACAATTTCTATATAATCTCTACGTTCCTTCTCTATTAGAACAAAGATACTTTCAGGATATCACTCGACATTCAGAATAGCATATTGGAGGTGTTATCAAAAATCTTCTAAGAGCTATCATAAAGTGGTGGAAAAATTTTCATCATTTAGCTTCTCCTTGAGAGCAAATGAAATCTAACTTGCTTTAAAGCCAGTTTCGGAATCTTTCCTGTATCCAGTAAGTGTTTTCATGAATAAATCTGACCATGAATTTATGAAAGAAAAATATCCCATGTTTCACAATGAACCATTAAAAATTATTCTCTTCAATTACTCATATTTACTCAAATATTCAAAGCATTTATTCTATATTTTAATATAATATTTAATCGGCATATTGTCACTCTACAAATATGGCAGGAAATTCTGGATATTGTAAGAAAAATAATCATGAATTTGGATTACAAAGCAATATTATATATATATGTGTGTGTGTGTGTTTCATATATGCGTGATTTATTTTTTATAGAAATGGCTTTAAGTATTGCCCATAATAAGTGAAATCGTTGTCAAATGTTTGTGAAATGTGGCGAGTCCGAATCGTATGCTGGTAGATAAATCAAATGCTTTTTGTAACCGAAATTTAATTTAAACACATTCTCGACATAGTTAAAGTTCAAGGGCAATTCGTCCAGCCTTTCTGGAGAATTCGAAAAAGAAAAAAAAAGCATAAATCCGTAAGTGTTCAGATATTATTGATTGTGGATCATATTGTGAAATTAAATCACATGATTCTGTTACTAAAATCACAAATTTTTATAGGGGAAAAAATACCTATGAAATGTTTGATTTTCTGTAGGCCTGTTTTCCTCTGCATATACGAAATTCAAAAAATTAACTAGTTAGAAATGGATGAATATGGGTTTAATTTCAAAACTATCGTATATGAGCTTTTGTAACCAATCATTCAAAAAGATGGGACATTGAGGCTCCAAAGCAACAGTGCATTTTACGACATTTCAAAATTTTATTTATTTATTAGTTTATTTTGTAATACTTAATCTACTCTTTACTTTCTCGTATTGAAATCGTCAAAAAAAATTGAACTGGAGATTTTGACGAATTTTCTCGTTTCTGGTTTCCATGAGTCCAAAAAAATAGGTTTTTGGAATTAGGTATGTCTGTGAATATTGTAACTCAAAAAGGCTTTGAGCTAGGAGGATGAAATTTGGGACATTGACTTTACACCAAATTTTAAACAAAATCCATATACATTAAATTTGTTTATCCGGTTTTCTGAGTGCAAGTGAACACAATATTTATAAAATTTGGTTGCAGATTTAACATCTAAAGCGCGATACCAATCAAATTGTGAACCAAATCAGCGGATGAATTGTCTGTCGGTTTCTTCCAAATAATTCATAATTTGATGACATGATCAGCTATTTATTAAACTATTCATCAATTATATTTTGCCCTAGCAATTAAGATCTTTCAGAAATCATTATCTCTTCTCGAAACATCAGTGCGTATTGAAATTAAAACCATCATCTATTAGGTTTCCAGCATGAAATAACTGGACAAATAATGTATTGCAGCTCTAAAGAAAGACCCTTTGTAGCAGACTGGATTTTGAGATGACGAGCCGCCACTGAGAAGGAGTCTAAAATCCATAACCGGAATGATGAATTTGGCAAAAATGGAAAATACATGCAATGGTTATAACGTGTGAAGTTGAGCAGATCCAGTAACAGATAACACTGCTTCATTCTGCCAAAAAGCACGAAAAAGTGGGTTACAAAATACAGATGAAAGTATACTAACATAAAATCAACAGCACACAAGTAAAAAATATTTTGTTAAACAACCGCAAGAATACAAAGTGCTCAAAAGAGGATTCGATAGAAATCCACATAAAGATTTCACTCCACTACACCTTTTCGATTCCATTATTTTTTCTTTTGTCTGTTCTTTTAAAGTTCCCATGAAAGAGCACCGGATGTTCTGATACAAATGTTGGAACTCGAATCCTAATGAAAATGTCGCCAAGATTCGCGAATATTCGCCAAATTCATCTTGAAGTCTGTTGCCAAGGCTGGGTGCCATTGACGCGTCACTCTTTCAGCATCCGTTACAGCTAACTGTAAAACTCTCTTCCTTACGATGAGACTAACTGCGCAAGGAAGTGATATTACAGATTTGCAATAATACAAATACTTGGCATATTCAGTAAATATACTAGAAAATCAAAGTAAGAATACTCGTAATGATTTAAAATGAAAAAAAAAAAAAAAAAGAGAACTGTGAAGTTTATTTATTTTAGCAGGGGATTAATGAATCAGCAGTGGTGTAGTAACTAGAAAGAGATCGATGCAAGTCAAATGGTTAAAACGACAGTGATTTTGTATTGTTTTTTAAAATGAAATGTTATGAGAGGTAAAAAAATAATGCAATGCTCCGGAGACCATTTATACTTGTTAAACTATTGATGACAAAAGTCAATGAAAGATAATATGTCCAGTTGCCTCTGCTATACCGTTATATGAAATTCAGATTTTTTTTTTGAAATTACTTATTATTAAATTATTTATTTTCAAATACCACTCATAAATGAAATTCTAGAAGTGATAAGTCACAATAAATGATGACTGTGATGACATTATGAGACGCTTCAGAAGATTTTAATCAACTTAAAAAGCTGTTGAAAATCACAAAAGCGACTCTAAACAACAACAAAAAAATTACTATATCAAAAATATCACTGGGCCAATCATTAAGAAAGAATGGAAATCTCACGAATGCTTCCGAACCATCAATGTAATATTAATAACAGATATGAACTGTCTTTCTCTAGAATGAAATTTTTAAGTGTGTAACCTAAAAGAAAGTTGAAAATAAAGCACAAGTCAAAGTTCGAAAAGATCTTTATTCGAGCAGAAATTCACGAGTACAGGGGTGCTGGTCACAATGTTGTGTAGAGCAGCCTTCGACACAAGTTGTTCTTCAAATAGACTCCACGCATGAAAACAGAAAGCTGAGATATTTCCTTCCGTTGAAAAAAAGATATAATTATTATTAATAAAAAAAGATAGATTAGAACTCCTTAGAAAAGATAGATTAGATTAGAATATATTAGAAAGATATATTCTAATATAATCTATTAGATTAGAATTAGATAGATTAGAATAAAAAAAGATAGATTAGAAAGATAGAGATTGTTTTTGATTTGGAATTTTAAAATAAGTTCTGCTGTTCTAAGAACTCTGCTGTTCACAAAAAAGGAAAAGGATTAAATTTTTTAGTGCGTAAATGAGGCTGGTTGGATTTTATAAATAAGGGAACATTGGGCAGAGTTTTCAAAAAAAAAAAAAAGAAAAGAAAAAAGGTGGGGGTAAAGTCTAAGAACACGTTTCTTCCTATCCATAAAATGTTGAAAGTCTATTGGATATTTATTCTAAAACAATGACTAATACATTCAAAACGCCTTTTAAGACTTTTTCAAATGCAAATAAGCTATGTAATTCTCCGTTGAAAAAACGAAGAATATCATGTGACAAACCAATTAAAACGAGTTGCTTCCATTTTAAATGCGTATTGTGAATGCACATAGCTCGCGATTATCGATATTAAAATATCCTGTCGCAAGGAAGGCCTAATTATTTGTTTCAATTAAGGTAAAGCGCCTCTTATGTTTCTCTCCTGGTGGCAAATTGCCTGTCAAAATATTCCATTCCGGTACATTCCCAAATACCATATCCCCCCGATTTCGCTTCAAGTGGCTTTTTAATCAGATAAAAATGTTTAAAAGGCAACGATTCTTAAGTTCTAAATAAGTTGCAGAGGTCAAGGTAGGATATGCTAAAAGTAAGCTTGCAATTGGCATTTCCATCTTTGCATTAATATGGTAAAAATGTATATTTGCGCCTATTGAAGAAAGCACCGAATAAGTAGGTTCTATCGCCCTGCCTTTTTCTCTAAATAAAATGAGTCCTACATTTTTTTGTTCCTATTAATATAATATTTTAAATATAAACAGACATTTATCTATTTAAATTGTGTTTTTCTCACTGATTATTTCGGTTACAGTAACATAACATTTTTAAAACCATTAGATGTTTGAGAATTCAAATTTTAAATAATCTTTGTTTAATTTTTGTTACTGTGATACCGAATGGAAAATAGTGCAATAGCAGTATGTAAGTTCCAGGCTTAAGCAAAGTATATAATTTTAACACATGAGAACACAAAGGTGTCGCATTTAAATTTTAACAACTGTTTTTGGCAGCGTCCTAAATTAGAGTCTAAAAATCTAATCTGTTTAATGCCTCATAAAAATTTTCAGACATTAGATATATAAAGTACTTTAACTCATCCGTGATTGAAATTATGTTTATTAACAATGTCTTGAAGAATGAATTATATATCCATGTATTTTATATAAAAAAAATCTCACAGGAAACAAATGAGTACTTAGCACTGAGAATTTAGAAACGTACAACGCTTGGAATGATATTATTATAAATATTAAAGATGATTTTATAAAATTGTAAAACATCTATTAAATCAAAATTTTTATATTTAGTGTCATATACATTATAAATAATGTATTTTCATTTAAAAAAATTATATTAGATGGTTTTAAAAGCGCTCGTTTAATCAGCACCCTTAATAGCTAACGTTGATTTTTAAACTATATTGCAGGTCATGCTTATTTTTCTTTTTAAAATATTACTATCTGAGTAATTTAAAACAGAAATTAAAAAAAAAACATAAATTCGCAATACGTTGAAGATATTCTGCTCCCGCGAAAAGTGATACATAAGAGCAAGAAAAGAGAGACAGAAGAAGATTGGCAGAATGCCAATTTCTGATTTCTTCTTTGTTTAGAGATAAGTTTGTTTCGTAGCCTCGATACAGAAATATAATTGACATTTAACCCCATTTATACCCCAATAAGCTATTAGCACTTAACTATTTCGAATATAAATTCAAATTATTCTGAACTGGAGAGACGAAAAGAAAGGAATACTTCTTCGAAGTTGAAAGTTTGTGGAAGGCCAAAAGTGTTTTGCAGTCACATCACATATTTTAAATGTGCTTAAAAAATTGAGTTTTGTAACGGAGATATTGAAATCGCAGAAACTAAAAGTCAGCAAATGTTATTAAAAATTATAGATTTCTAAACTTTGATATAATTATTAGAGGAATTATACAGCTCAACAGCTTTAACTGATGAATCCCAGTCATAAGTCATCACTGTGAAAATTTCTGTTACGAACTAAGAAGGTTTTTAGCCTCTTCTTATACAATGACGCATCTGACTCATACATCATATAATGAAACTTTGATAATGAAATCTGTAACAAAACAGGAGTAAATTAAAAAAAAAAATCTCTAGGACATATTTAAGTATCTCAAAAGTCTTATGATTTTTTTATGTATTTGAATAATTATAATATTACAAATCATTTTGGCCCTTTAACCAGAAGATTAAGGTGTTAAACTAAAAAAACGCTATAATTTGATTGATATAGTATTCAAATAAAAAGTTTAATCTTAGAAT
The DNA here is from genome assembly GCA_026543865.1 of Argiope aurantia. Taxonomy (NCBI): domain Eukaryota; kingdom Metazoa; phylum Arthropoda; class Arachnida; order Araneae; family Araneidae; genus Argiope; species Argiope aurantia. The sequence continues at coordinate 166,689 of JAPMOR010013161.1, forward strand.
TAGAAACACGATATTAAGATTCAGAATAGTGACCAATTTCTGAATAGGAAGTATCTTAGGACAGCTGGTTGATTTGAAGGGAGGGAAGGCCGGCGGGTAGATTAAAAGATTTTATTGATTTTGTCCTTAAATAAATTAATAAAAAATAAAAGTTTTTGAATTTTAAAATATTACGATATTAGTTCTTTGTTAACTATAAATGATTGTGTACTTATCTGCTTTATATGTTCGGTTATTTATGACAGTTTGAATAAACACCAAACGTCCACTTGAATGTAATTCCCAGAAGAACACTTTTCGACTATTATACTTCGCGGTTCGAAAAATGAGCGGTTATTACATCTCCTAATTCCGTGATTAATCTGAGTTCACCCCATTGCTAAATGGAAGCATCTCCTTCTTTCAATTTTCATCTCACACCTCTTTTTTGACGATATAAACGCTTCCTGACGCATGCGCAAAAGAACGGAAAGTTTCCCAATTCAAGAATGGACAATACAATCGTGGATGTCGCGTTGTCTTAAGACATAATATATAAAAACATACATTTTCACGAAATTAGTAAAATAAATATGTAACTTTAAATTAAAAATAATTAGTAAGTTAATAAAGTTAGAAAATGTGTTTAAATAGGGAACTAAATCACCAGTTAATTTTTAAAAAAAAGGATTAAATCTGCCTTTGATATAGAATATCTCAACTTTCAATATAAGAAAAAAGTATTGAAATTCAAAATGAAATACAAATTCCATGCGTGGACGTTGAGTTTTATAATATACAAGCCAAGTGCAATGTACAATCAAAATAATGTACAGTTTATTTTCGTAAGTAAAATAACAATTCACAGATAACAAAATATATATGTATGCAGTTATAAGTATGTACATACGTATTTATAATATATTGTGACAGATATACATTTGAGTGTTTGTAGTTAAAATGCTAGTGCAAAATCTCTCTCTATATATAGCGTGTTTATATTTTTATTTAAATTCTTTTAATATAAAGTACTGTGAACGAAATGCAAGTACATTTCTATGCTAATGTTAATAGCATTCTAGCTTTCGTGAATTCACAGAGGCTCTTCCAAATATGTATCTACAATAGAATTCGAATAAAATTTTTAGTATTTCATAAGGTTGTTTGGCCAGTTTTATCTATATGTATATCTAAAAGATTATATCTTTGAGGGGACAGTTGATTGGTTGTTTATTTAAATTTGCTCGCAAATAATGCTACAGAATTTTAAATAATTTGCAAACATTTATGGATGATGTTTTCCTGCAACTATGAATAATATTTAAATTTTTAGATTGTTCTTTTTTCTTATTGTACTGAATGAGTTATTCCTTGTTTATACATTTAAAATAATGTAAATAATATAAAAGAAATCGAATCGAATCGAATCTCGAAAATCTTATTTTTTTTTACTGAACAAAAATTCCAATTTAATACGAAACCATAAGATTTTCTTTATGAGCAAAAGTTTGAAAGAAAAGTTTGTATAGAGTTTTGAATTTTTTTATTCAATTTATTAATTAAATATTTTCAATTTTAATGCAACTGGCAGTGTGATACACACAATATACCAAGTTGACATTTATTGATATTAAGGTCGAAATATTTTATCTCATTAAATACAAGTTATAAATGCTAAATATATAGTTACAAATTTTACTTCCATTTCTTGAAACCTATATAAATATGCATTTAAAACAAATTCCTTAATCATCAGTTTTGCGAAAGAGAATCAAATATCTCTAATATATGCATTATGATCAACGTGTTTTGCAAAAAAAAAATCAAATAACATGCAATTTAATTAGTTTTTTTTATCAATCACTGTTGTTTCACAATATTTTGTCAAGAACTTTATTATCAATGGCAAGTTCCATTGAGAGTATAGGAAATACAGGGTGAGTACAAATGATGGACCCGATTTTAAAAAATCTTATTTTCGAAACTACTGCACATATTACAATAAGTGATACAAGAATTTAAAGAGAAGTGTACCAAGTTTTCGTCAGTTACAAATGTTCGATGTGTGGCCCTCTTGTTACACAGCATACGTCCAGTCTTTAATCGAGTTCAAACATTTTGTAGCATTTTGTTTTGTCTGTTACCTTTGATATAATCCTCCAAAAAGAAATCATTGTGACAAGACATTGTTTATGTATCACCAACGCCGAAAACACTGCCCGAACTAAAAGAACGCATTTGTGCAGCATTCAGAACCAATAACAAAGTGATGTTACAAAATGTTTGGAACGAACTGGATTACAGAATGGACGTATATAGTGTAACAAGAGGGTCACACATCGAACATTTGTAACTGAAAAAAACATGGTATATTTTTCTTTCAATTCATGTAACACTTATTGTAATATGTGCAGTAGTTTCAAAAATTTGGATTTTTTAAAAATCGGGTCCATCATTTGTACTCACCCTGTATTATACTCATTGTAATAATACGGTTCATTAAATAATTTTGAATAGTAATCAAATATATTTAAAAATTTATACATTTAATCAGAATTAAGTTTCTGACTGATATTCTATATAGTTAAACTGGGTGTGATAAGATAGAATTCCACGTCCTTTTATCCTTAAGCACGATAGAAACTCATAAGGGTATCATTTCAGGGTGATACGGTTGTTTAAAACATCCTTGCAACCTGTCAATTTGACTTGCCACTGACTGAAACATTTAAACCTTATTATGCGTGTTGACTTTTATGTAACCGTAGGAAAACCATAATTTCAGATCCATAACTAAAAACTGCACAAAAAAACTTATTCTCTACGCAAAATTGAATAAATCGCATTCATCAAAGAACAGACTATTTAGAATGCTATAATTAGTTTTAGAAAAATGTTGTGTTAAAACTTTTTTTCAATAATTATACCAGAAAATGAATAGTTAGAAGTTTTTCCATTTCTGCAAAATTAGGTTTAAATATTCAATTTCATTTAAGAATCATCATCGCTGAATTCGCATTGATATAAAAAAATAAGCGATAAGAATATAAGTAATATTTTTGTTCCAGTCACAATATAATATGTTAAAGAACTTCAAAACAAACTTGGTAGGAGAGTGACTTTAAAAAAAAAACTAACAAACAGCTTTAAAACTTTATACTTTTCTTTTATTTAACATAATAAAATTTTTCAATGTACTTTGCTACAGAAAACTTGTAAATAATACTTTGGTCACGGAACTTATACAAGAATAGAGACTTGAGTTTAAATCTACATTTTATAAATATTAATATCCCCAGTGACAGTCATCCCATTTACGAACAGTTCTCAAGGTGAGCATAAAAAGGTCCCATTATTTCTAAGTATATGCTATAGACAAAATACTGAATTAAGACATTGTATAGAATCTCTAATTAGTCCAAAAGAGAGTAATACAACTGCCAATATAAGATATTATAAGCATTTGCAACATTTTCCAAATGCAATTTAAAATAGTATATCCCTTTTGCCAGACATGCCAGATCAATTTGTAGCCGTCTAGATTGCATTAAAAGTCATTTTATTTAATAGCAATGAGACAAATCCAGGGATTTAGGTTTTAACCACTTTATAGGCATTTGAAAGAGAAAATTGTTATGCAAGTATTTAAAACCTAGAAGTTATTTGACTATAAATGCCAGAAATTCTGTGCATAGACAATCAATACAATACCTTCTCTTCGCAAGTTACATAATTATATTGTAAATACCATACTATCTCTAGATAAACTTTTATGTACTTTCAAGTTTTTCCAGAAAAAAGTCGCATCATCCTTTATCTCCTAGAAAATAGGCGCTACAAAATTATTTGAAAATTGTAGGCACTAAATGATTATTTAGGAATTGAGGTCTAAAATTTACTTTATGGTCCATTCTGAAAGATGCAGGGGATTTATTGCTATGTTGAAACTCTTACAAAATAAGGAATCATAAGAACCACTGCAAATTGTTACTATGATAGCATAGAAAAATTATGCCCAACTGTCACTATGACAGCATAAAAAATCATACCAAACTTTATTAAGTTACTGGTAGAAAAATAATACCAAACTATTTCACTGTTATTAGAGAAATATCATCCGGAATTCCGACTATGTTAGCAGAGAAAAATCAATCGAAATTTTTACTATGCTTGCAAATGAAATTATCTAAAATCATCCACTTTCCTGCTTTAACCCTATGAGCCCTGACCACCCCGTTCGACAGGGGCCTGTCTCAGGTGTTTTGGGGCTGTTAAACGAGTTTAAAGGGTGAATGATATTTCTCGACGAGAGCTTATTTAAACATTTGATTTCGTTTAACCGCCACAAAGCTCCTGAGTCAAGCCCCTGTCGAATGGGGCGATATCGGGTGGTTAAGGCTCATAGGGTTAAACCAAATATATTGTTTAGCACTCACTTCCATAAAGCAAGTCTAATTTATTTTATGTCTGAAAATTATCTGACTTCACTTTTCTGCCGTATTTAATTATAAAAGCTATTTGATTATTGGAAGACACAAATGAACTGAAAAGGTTATATTAAAATAATTTATTTTATAACGGACTCAAAACTGATGTTTTGAGTATGGAAATCTCCTTTTTGTTTCAAAACAAATTTTGAAAATTTCGCATATTTTCGAGCAAATCTGTATTTAAGATAATGGATGCATCGCTAAGCAGGCACTGATTAAGAGCAAAAATAAATTGAAGTTGATTACTTTTTATGCAAAACAGAAATTAAAATTCTAGGATATTTTAAGAATAAAAAATGCTTTTTTAGGGAAAAAAGTTGATTATTTTGAGGCTTCCCTAACACCTTACCAATTAAATAGATAGAATTGAAGGCACAAATGTAAAACAATTATGCATATTAAAAATGAATTGTAAGTTTTGCCTTAATTTAAATTTTTGTGATAAAGAAAGAGAATAAGGTTGTAAAAAAACAATGATTTTAACCAGATATTTTCTTTTTGATTTATTAAATAAATTTGGCCTCATTCGTAAGACTAAAACGCTCTAGATTTGATCGCTGACCGTTTCTCTGCAATTCTCTCTGAACAAGAATATTTTTGCATGTTATTCTTCTGCTGGTGAGATTTGATTCAACCTGTGATTCAAGTCTTCAGTAAATTAGATGACCTCTTAACTATAACATTAAAAAGACAATCCAATTTGACAGATAGGAATCACAAGCTTGAGTTATATCAACGAATGTGTTATTATCAATATTTTATGTAATTGGGCGTGGAATCTGCTTTACAATAGGCCGGATCGGCAAGAGCTGTAGAATGGAATATATCTTTATTACGATAATATTTCAAGTTGAATTATTGCATCCCATAAGTTATTTACATTTGGGACCATTTTGTTTCTTGGCATTCTTTGACGGTGATTGGATCTTCAGGAAACTCATCAGAAAGCAGATTCCATTATTCCAGGTATTGAATGACGGATGCATTTTGATGGCATTCGGATATATGGATGCAAAAACTAATAGAAATAAATACACCCCACCCCCTTCTCCCCTTTCATACATTTCACGGAAATCCTTGAAAACACTTAATATTTATTACAACGTAAGTTTTCATGGACCGTAAAGTAAATTTAAACCTATAGAGAATCCATCTTGAGGCACTAAGATCTAGATCCTAAAAGATGTCTAGAATATTTCCAAAGGCAAGAAACGCGTTCTCGTGCGGAAGAAAGCAAAAACATGCTTCAGCGCTATGCTAAGTTGAACTAGTTACTGTATTCTAAGAGTTGGAAAAGTATTCATAAAAGATAAATAGTCCTTTTGCATAAAATAGTGTGTTTGTTCTCTACCGCAAGTTATTGAAAGTATTATTCATAATAAATATTCCTGTAATGCAATCGCTGCGTGGGCTTTCAGAATGGTCCCCAAGTTCATTCTGGTCAAATGTTCAGAAGGCTGTGTTAAATGCAATCATCAGCACTATGGTGAACAATAAATCAGGATCTTTTGAATTTACAAGATAGGCTAATATAGTGAAGAGTGACAAATAAATGCACTCATCAATAACATGATGAATTCCAGTGAATAATAAATCATGATTTGTTTTTTTACAAGATAGGCTAATATAGTGAAGAGTGACAAATCAATAAATACACTCATCTGTATTATGGAAATCCCAGTGAACAATAAGTGAGAATTTTTTGAATGTACAAGATAGATTAATATAGTAAAGAGTGACAAATAAATGCACTCATCAGTACTATGGTGAATCCTAGTGAATAATAAATCAGGAATTTTTGAATTTACAATAATAAAGAGTGGCAAATAAATACTCTCATCAATACTATGGTGAATTCCAGTGAATAATAAATCATGATTTTTAAAAATTTACCATAGTAAAGACTGACAAATAAATGCTCTCATCAATACTATGGTGAATTCCAGTGAATAATAAATCATGATTTTTAAAAATTTACCATAGTAAAGAGTGACAAATAAATGCTCTCATCAATACTATGGTGAATTCAAGTAATAATAAATCATGATTTTTAAAAATTTACCATAGTAAAGAGTGACAAATAAATGCTCTCATCAATACTATGTTGAATTCAAGTAATAATAAATCATGATTTTTAAAAATTTACCATAGTAAAGAGTGACAAATAAATGCTCTCATCAATACTATGGTGAATTCCAGTGAATAATAAATCAGGATTTTTTAAAATTTACTATAGTAAAGAATGGCAAAAAAATACACTCATGAGCTGTATGGTAAATCATCTTGAACATTAAATCAATATTTACAAGACAGGTTAACATAGTGTGAATAAGTGTGACAAATTTACATGATATACAGTATTATTTAAATCAAATTCAAAAAGCAAGGGTACTTACGTTTGAAGCAAAATTCTGTTTGATCTGTAAAAATTAGCTCAAACTGTATGTCTTCCTTATTTTAATTCATGTAACGGCACAATGAACAAATACATAAAAAAAATTTCCAACTATGTCATGTCACACCATAACAATGTTTTCATTTTCAAGAACAACTAATCACTATTAAATCTACCATGCGTTGCCAATCTGTTTTCGAAAGCTCTTTCAACAGATTAATCGTCTATTTTATTTATTTTAGAAAATTCAACCTTCCGGTGTACAATTTAACTTCCGGCGTGATTCTTCGCAAATATCTTTCGAGTTTTTAATATCCTGTTTGATGACGTCAAACAGCATTTGATATTTCGAATAATATGATTGGCAGATACTTCGGAAATGTGAAATGCTATATTTTTATTTAGAAGTTATAAATATATATATATATTAAAATAGGGACCTAATTTTATAGCTTGGTTGTCATATCTGCTTAATTAACTTTCATTCTGCCAATTTATCAAATTCAGCTAAGATTTTTTTTTAATAAATTTTTTAATTCAAATGCTAGTAGGATATAAAGTATTTCTTTTTCATTAAATCCATTCAAGTAATCATACGGGCAAAAAGAATTATTGAAAAAAATTGCACTGAATCCGATGCTTTTTGTTCTGAAAAGAGCTTGAAATTATCTATAACAAGTTAAAAATTACTGCCAAACAGAGTTATCTGTTATTTAAATCTTAGGTTTACTGCATTGCAAGTTCTGGTGGCATTATATAAACATATTGGGAAATTTGTCCACGGTAAAATGAGTGATTTAATTTTACTTGATGTAATAAACAGTCTCTTCAACCCTTTCCTTTCGAGTAATATTCCATTCTTCAATCATTAAATGTGATTCGTTAAACAAGAAGATACAGAAACTGCATACATACTATACTGTACAGATACTATAGTACAGAAACTGTACTATAGTATCTTCAATACTCCTATAGTACTCCTATCAAGGATTCAAATATTTAATTTTCTTTTAAGATGCAATCATAAATTAGGAATAATGCACTCGAATTTGCTCATCACGTATAAATTTCAGTCTAATTCCTAGGATTTTCATTAACAATCAATGACATAATCGAAACAGAAATCACCAGCATTCTGTCCATGCAGACTTTTATTTTAAAATTTCATTTAGTTTTTCAAGACTAATAACAACTAAGCCGCGTACACGGCAGAGCCTCGACAGGTTCTGATTTGATTTGATTGATTGGCGAATTCGGCACTCTGACACCAGGCTATGCGGGTTCTATATTCGGGTTGCAGAAGATTTCACTTTGTACAGATGATAATGACACGGCACTTCATTGTGTTACAGAGTGCCGCCTCATAGATCATGGTTACGAAGAAACAAGATACAAATTTCGAAAAAGAATGGTGGTAAAAATCTGACAATAGCTTTTTCTCGAGCCAAACACTGATAAGATAATTAAATTCATCTTTGAAAATAGAGATATCTTCCTGCTCCCCTAATCTGCGCATCAAAAGGTCTCACATTAAATAAATAAAAAAAAGTATTGCAAATTTACGATGTTTGTTTGTATTTATAATTATCTTTTCTTTGAGTCAAACTATTAAGCTAATTAACATCATATTAGGTTCGTTTTTTTACTGCTTTTTTATTCATATTTTATAATAACAAGCACAATTAGCACGAACCTTTTATTTTTTCTATTTAAAGTATCTATCTATTTATTATTATATTAGATATTTGTTGTTTCATAGTTACAAAATAGAGCATTACCTGTGATCGAGTACAATTATTATTATTTTTTTGTAATTTCTGTAAATTTTTTGTAATTTTAGTTTTAAATACTTTAACTAAAATGAAAGTTTACGTACTTTTCTTATCAAACCGTTCCAGTGATCGAAATGTACGAGATAAATTGTTTTATGTTCCCTACAAATGACAAATAAAGTAGTGGCGGTTCTAGTTTCAATGCATATATGATATATAGCCAAGTTCAAGAATCATGACGTATGATAATGAGAATTTTCAACTGCCCATTGTGACCTTGGAACTTTTAGGTAGCAAACAAGTAAAACTCTGATCTTGAGAGAGTGGATTTTTTATAAATGGCTCACAGCGGATATAAACCTATCAGCTTTTGACTAATGTTGATTAAGAGAAAATATAGATGATTATATAGATAGCAATCTTTCGATTCATAGCATAGTATATCTTTATGCGCACGGGAACATGTGGACAATAAAATGATAATTGTCACATATTAAGAGCCATTTAGTCGCCAGTGATTGATACTATGCTCTTCGTTCGGACCGCATCAGTTACTGATGACTGATGGTAATTTTCATCAGCTACTGGTGACCAACATATTTTCTTTTCGCTCATGTTAGTTACCGATGAATGACAATATACTTTTTGCCCAGGTCACATCATTTAGCGACGACTAACAGTATACTTTTTCATGCCGCATCAATCAACATAATTGACATTATATTTTCCTTTTGGATTACATCAGCTATCGGTAACTGCCTTTATATTTTCCTTTTAGATCACTTCCGCCAACGGTAACTGAAAATATATTTTTCATTTGAATCACATCAGTTATCGATGATTGAAAGAATATTTTTAGTCCAGGTTACGTCACTCATCGATAACTAACAGTATACTTGTTCAGGCACATCGATAAACGTCAATTGACATTATATTTTCCTCGCGGATCACATCAGTCTAAAGACTGACAGTGCACTTTTTGTCCCAGTTACAGCGATAACTGAACAGAATATTTTTCATTCAGACTACATCAGTCACTGCGACTGACATTATATTTTCCTTTCGGATCACATCAGTCTGAAGACTGACAGTGCACTTTTTATCCCAGTCACAGCGATAACTGAACAGAATATTTTTCATCAATACTACATCAATCACTGGCGACTGACATTATATTTTCCTTTCGGATCACATCAGTCTGAAGATTGACAGTGCACTTTTTGTCTCAGTCAGAGCGATAACTGAACAGAATATTTTTCATCAAGACTACATCAGTCACTGGCGACTGACATTATATTTTCCTTTCAAATCACAAGCACAAAGTTAATGATGACTGACAATATACATTTTTTTAATCCAGATAGTTTCAATTACTAAAGCCTGATTGTATGTATATTTTTTATTTTCTGTAAATCACTGTTGAAGTGGGATGTATAGCTAAAAATATTGTTTTCTTATAAAAAATAAAATTTAAATTCAAATTAATTTAGCGATTATGAAAAAATACATTTAAATATTACTTGTTACTCCCTAAAAATCTAATGAATATAATTAAATTGCACTGAAATTCGAACGAAGGCAATTGATTGAAATCAAAGCATTTCTAAGTGAATACATATTGCGTTAACCGCTTAACTGGTTTGCCTGAGTGCCATTACATGCACCGATTTATCGAATTTTGATAGTTATAAGTAAAAAATAAACCATTCATAATGATTATAATTCAATATTAAAATTACTTCGAATATATAGTTAAGCCAAGTATTCCATTTGAATCAAAATAGGAAAATATTACCAAAATAGAAGGTGCTATCTTATTAGATAGTAAAGAAAATGAAACATTTAAGTGGTTAAATACCTACAAGAAATATACAGGAATATTAAATAGAGTTTTAAAGCAACTTTGCACGTATCCAGAGTATTTCGTATTGCAGACGCATCTTGGACCCCGTATGTCGATAAGATTAGATACCTCAGGCTAAACGTTTTAACAAGGCTTATCTCTTAATATGTTAAAGAATATCCAAATTTCGCCAAGAAGGATTTCTTCCCGTTATCCGTACCTATTTTAATCGTTAATTTCGTGCATATAAATGATTAAACGATTCATGGTAATATAAGGGGGTTTAAGAAATTCAAGACTCGCTGCTTTATGTGATGTGTGTCGGCGTTGAGTCATTACTTCTCAGGTAATTTATGGCGGGAATTTGCTATCAAATGCGAATCGTCAGAAGTTGCATTTGGTGATGGAATGGGAAATTTCAGAAAATAAATGATAAACAGGCATTGCGCTTGTCATTGATTGAGAGTTGTTGCAGATTTGGCTACATTTAGTCACTTCAAAGCGAAAGATGCCGAAATAGTTCTCTGAATAATGTTCTTTTGATATTCGAAAGGTCTCTAGACTTGATTCATAATCGATAGATGACTGAAGCACAAGCGAATTATTCAGAGTTTTCATAGAACTAAGAAAAAATGTATGGAAATATTTTTTGAAACCGAGCGATCATCAAATATTTGAAAGCAATCAATTTCTTAGTTCTAACCTTCCTTTAATGTTCCTTTCTTACTGCTGAAATTCTTCGAATCCATTTCCTTGAGAATTATCAGAAAGTGCAAATATTTTCTCGGATTTCAATAAAGCTTTTATAATAATTAGAGCTTCCTTTTTTGTTGCGAACTACTTGGAAAAAGGGAAAAACTGTGAAATTTGACTAATAGGGGAAATTGTGTAGCAACAATCTCTAAATACACTTAAACCTCAGACTCCTTAACGGCATTGATATTTCTTATCTAATTGGATGGCACTTTTCCATTTATTAAATTCCCATTTATAATCAATTTATTATTAATCTAATTTAACTTCATTTTTAGTTATTTTCTAATTAATTATTTCCTATTTATAATCCATTTATTATTTACTTAACACTCTCGCTGTGGAATTCTTTAAAATCATTATTTAGATGCAATGTTTGCAAATAAGTTCAATTATTTTTGAAAGAAAGTGAACTGATATTATAAGTTACACGATAATAATATAAAAATTTGTAATAGTAAAAATAAACACTCTAAATTGTGAAAAACGCAGGACGCAACAGAAAATTCACTAAATACCAAACTCTCGGAAATTGCGGGATATGCAGCTGGAGGGTAAAATGACTCTTTCAGCTGTCCTTAAACCCTTTAAAAGCAAACTTCAACTCAACGTTTAGACAAACTCAACATGGAAATTTATGCATTTATATTCTAATGTATTTTCTATAGCAGTATTCAATTGATCTCTAACTTTAATGTTGATTAGTTTAGTTATATTAACGTCCCGTTTAAAGCAACACTAGAGCTATTTTGGGACGGACCTCGTAATTTTGAACCGCGGTCAGATGATGAGGGCGACACCTGAGCTGGCACCCCCCTCTCCACACCACACCACACCAACGGGAGGACGTTTGGTCAGGACAGATTTAACGTGCAACAGACCCCCTTACACGACGGTTCTTCGGTGGAATCGGGTCTCGAACCTGAAACTCTCTGGTTCCGAAGCCGAGACTTTACCACCAGGCCACCGCGGCCCAACTTTAATGTTGCATTGATTCTATAATGAAAAAATGCTTATATTAAAACTTGGGGCAAAACATTAAGATATATGATAAATATTTAAAGCATAACACAATTGTTTGATTAAACAGGAAAGAAATTTTTATCATCATCATATTGAGCGTTTGCTTATGTAGCAAAATTTTCTGTCACTTTGCAATGAGCAACTGTAGGGAAAGAGATTTTTTAAGTACAAAATATGGAATTGCGTGATGAACTTAAACAGTAAAACAGCCAGTACAGCTCAGAATTACTTTACTACTTCTCACCTAAATGCTTTTAATTTACACTTCCTTCTTCCAACAACAGGTTTTTTTTAGTGCCTCCCCTTCACTTCATTCTCTTAGTGTATATGTTATAATGCATTTATTTTTCTTTTGATGCCTTTGATTTAAACATACAAAGTGTGCAATGTCAGTTTATGTGGAATGTATAAATAATTAAGATTTGAAATCTAAATGGAATGAATCTCATTCTTAAAGTTCATTTAAAATAGCTTGTTAATATTCTGTTTAATATTATTATAACTTTTTGCTATTACTAAAATATTATTCTTAATTTTCCAGAGCATTAAAATTTCCTTCGTAAAATTAATTTTATTTATTAATATTTCAAGTTTATAGCTCATTTTGCAGAAACCATCATAATTGATTTCAGTTTCCACAAATTTATACTGTTAACGAGACGCTTGATTATCCATATTTCTACAAAAATAGAAATAATGAAATGCGATACCCTTGCTTTTTGAGAATTACATCTACATTCTGACACACCATTATTACTAGTAAGCACCACCAACTTATTCAATATGACGGATTCTTTCTTCTCACTCTTCCGTCGGTGATGCCATCTGTCGAGGAACATTTTAACTACAGTGCACCTGAAAAAGAGTTAAATGCCCAAAATAAAAAGAGCAATCACGGAATCAGAACTGTTGAGCCAGACTGCTGCAAAGAACTTATTGCTTATTCGTCAGTTAAAAAGAGTTTTCTTTATGAGTTTATATCCCCGTAGTCCGGCAGTATATGGTTGTCCGATCACAGAGATAATTCAGTAGCTGATAAAGAAGGGCTCTTCTCTGAACCCGTCGTCCTCGCCTCGCTCTTCTGCATATCGGGATCTGTAACCCAGTTTCAAGATGATGTAGAAGGAGATGAAGAGAGGAGGAAGCATTCCGACGATGAATCCGGTCACGTTGAACTGGCGCTTTTCGGGAGGTGCATCACCGGAAGAACTTTCGACAGTCGCTAAAGAAATAAATGTATTAAACCTTAACAAAGGAATAAATTCATCAAACATTAGCAAGGGAATAAATTCACAAATATTAGCAAAATAATAACTTATAAGTTAATAAATAAGCTTTGCACAAATGATAAAGGAATAAATTCACCAAGCATTAGTAAAGGAACAACTTTACAGGAATAATTGATTCATTCATCAACAACTGAGAAATTAGTCATTGTTAAAGAATAAATTTTACTCAAATGATAAAAGAATAAATTCATCAAATATTATCAAAGGAAATCTTTTCAAGAATAAATTTTTTCAAGAATAAATCTTTTCAAGAATTAAAAGGAATAACTTTTTAAGAATAAATTATTCATTCATCGATAACTGAGAAATTAGTCTTTGTCTGGTAAAGAATAACTTTTACTCAAATCATAAATGAATAAATTCGTCAAACATTATAAAAGGAATAACTTTTTAAAAATAAATTATTCATTCATCGATAACTGAGAAATTAGTCTTTGTCTGGTAAAGAATAACTTTTACTCAAACGATAAAAGAATATAATCATCAAACATTATCAAAGGAACAGCTTTTCAAGAATAAATTATTCCTTTATTGACAACTGTGAAATTAGTTTTTGTTAAAGAATAAATGTTTCTCAAATGATAAAAGAATAAATTCATCACACATTATCAAAATAATAACTTTTCAAGAAAAAAAATTGATTTATTCATCGACAGCTGAGAAATTAGTTTTCGTCTGTTAAAGAATAAATTTTACACAAACGATAAAAGAATAAATTCATCAAACATTATCAAAAGAATAACTTTTCAAGAATAATTGATTCATTCATCAACAACTGAGAAATTAGTCTTCGTTAAAGAATAAATTTTACTCAAACGATGAAAGAATAAATTCATCAAAAATTATCAAAGGAATAACTTTTCATGAATAAATTATTCCTTCACCGACAGCTGAGAAATTAGTCTTTGTCTGTTAAAGAATAAAATTTACTCAAATCATAAAAGAATAAATTCGTCAAACATTATCAAAGGAATAACTTTTCAAGAATAAATTATTCATTC
>JAPMOR010013161.1:181243-206703 GCA_026543865.1 Argiope aurantia
TCAAACATTATCAAAGGAATAACTTTTCAAGAATAAATTATTCATTCATTGACAACTGAGAAATTAGTTTTCGTCTGTTAAATAATAAATTTTACTCAAACGATAAAAGAATGAATTCATCAAACATTATCAAAAGAATAACTTTTCAAGAATAAATTATTCATTCATCAACCAAATCGTTCTCTGATAACGAATAAGTTTTACGCAGGTGATAAGATAATAAATTCATCAGTTATTGCAAAGGAATAACTTTTCAAGAATAAAGCATTCATCCATTAAGAATTGTGAAATTACTGCTTGACTGACAATGAAAAAATTTTATACAAATCATATACAAATTAATTATCCAAGCATTGGAAAGTGCAACATTACATATTGAGAAAAAGATGCATCTTAATAAGACAAAAGTATTTATACCAACATCTATATGTATTATATATTATTTAATGTACGAAAGTTTTTATAAGAGAAAAATTAAGGAAAGTTCGAATGGTAAAGGTAGATCCGCACACTTAGAGGTTTAAGCCAGAAAAATAATTCTAATGTAAAAAATTTGCATAGAATTGCATAGGTTGCTGTACACAAATGCATAGGGTTTTTAATTGTGTGATCACTTCAACGAAATTTGACATAAAAGAGTAATTAATCTTTTTTCTGTTGAACACTATAGGAACTTACACTATTAACAATAATCGGGTAGAAATAATCCATTTGCACTGGTATGAAGACATTACAAGAACAACATTAATTAGAAGCTCTCATATCTATTATACGGCTATTCTTTATCATGAAAGATGTCGAATTCGTGACCCACAATGGATATCTTAGAGGATCAACATACACAGCAGTAGGTCAGAAATTTTCCAATAAAAATTTCGTTACTTTATTTTAAAATGTTCCAATTACACATAATTATTAACGACGAATCAGTATGTTTAAAACAAATGGAGAATTATCAATTAACTATATGCTAAAGGATGTAATCTAGGAAAAGTGCAGTTCAGATTTGAAGGCAAAATTCAATGAGTTTACGATTCCTAAATTTTATGATTATTCGCTGCTCTCATTTGAAACACTCGGAAAATGGTGTACGAAATTATTTCTATGTTTGAAAGTACTCATCAGGGCCGATAAGTACTCTATTTTTTAAAGGAAAATTTTTTCCTGATAGAACTAGAATTACTGGAGAATCCTTTGAAGTAAGGAATATGGTACCAAACAAGAGGTGCAAGGTGCTTGAAAAAACTTTAATTTTACCATCGTTTTTCTTCATTATAACTTTCTCGTATATGAAGCATACAACGAAAAAGT
Organism: Argiope aurantia; assembly: GCA_026543865.1. Classification (NCBI taxonomy): domain Eukaryota; kingdom Metazoa; phylum Arthropoda; class Arachnida; order Araneae; family Araneidae; genus Argiope; species Argiope aurantia. The sequence goes on from JAPMOR010013161.1 coordinate 182,555, forward strand.
ATAGCAGTCGTAAAAGAAAAACAACCTTTCAATCTTAGCGAATCTCCATGCTTCTGACCTCTTTTCCGTCTAAAAGACATATTTTTGGAATTTTGGAGCTGTGGGCAATGTAATTTAAAAACACTTTAAACTAGAAGGATGAAATTTGGTGAGTGGTCTTCACAATAAATTTATAGATTTTTTATTAAATTTTGAATTTAATCTGTTAATTAGAAATTTATTTCTTTAGCAAATGAATGTAATAGCCTCATCGACACGTCCTCTGAAATTGTCTTCAAGGACATTTGGATTTTAACGGATAGTCTATACAGCACCATTGCCTCTATACAGCACCTTTCTCATTGGACGAAAGTGGGGGAAAAGATTAGCATGAATATCTTAGATTTTATTTCCAGGCTCTCCGCTGAACACTCTATACACTTTCAATGGGTCCCCTCACATGTTGGTTTAAATGGAAATGAGATAGTGGATAACTTAGCTAAGACTGCTTCAACCGCCATATTTCATGGTGATTCAACACTAACTTATTCCTCTATCAAAAAGATGGAGTCGAGTGCATTTTGGAGAGTCCCACCTGCTCACCCTTGGTACTTTGGTAGGAGTCCTGGTTGGTGTCACCGCCTGAATATCTCTAGAAAACAGTAAACGGCTCTCTCTCGTTTTTTGAGTGGACATACCAAATCCCTCACCTTCCAACAGGACGGAGGATCTTTGCTGAATGTCCTTAGTGCAAGGTAGTTCAATCCTCCCCCAATCATATTCTTAAATGTTTAAATTTTACGATTTTTGAGATTTTAGGGGACCCGCTATTGTTTTTGGACTTTTTAGAGATCTTTGGTATAGCGCAGCTATATCACCTGGGATATAATAGCCACAAAATGTCAAGAAGTAAAATTTGCTGCACATATTAGCATCGAAAATGTATACTCGTATCAAATTTTGAACAATGTATGTAGAAGGTTTGGCAGTCTGCTGGTCTATACATGTAAACGCGATAGCAAAAAGCCACAATAACTCAAATAAATAAAATTTGCAATGCGATTTTTTTTAGCAAAAGCACAGTTATGTGCCAAATTTTGGGTTACAATCAATCAAAAAACAGTCGTCCGAAATGGTTTATCTCATTTTCTTTATTACACCACGAAATACTAAAAGTTCATGTGCAGGAATTTGAAAATAAAAATCTGAGCATTGGTGGCTTGCAAAGTCCTAAGCAAATCCGGTGAGAAAGTTTTGGTTATACCACCTCAATTGGTTTGTGCAATATTTTCAAAATAAACTTGGTTTCTATGAATATTTTTAGAACAAAATTATACAACACATATCAGTTTCTGTTTTTTTTTCTCATCAAATTTTGAACTAAAATATATATTTACAGGTTCTCTGTATCGCTCGTAGTAGCATTTGAATTTAACAATCTTGCTATGGTATTTTATGACGATGTCATATTTCTGTGTTACGAATCTGTGATGCTGCTTCCCAGAATAGTTGGTTCCATAATCGGAAAACTGTTTTACAGTCATCGGTATTGGACAGAGTCCGGGTGTCGCGTCGGAGGTCCCAGAGCGTCGCGACAAACTTGGTGACCATTTGGCGACTTTGGCGCCAAAATAGATTATACCCGAAACATTGAGAATTTGCCCGATCCGTCCATTAGGAACCGAGATACGCCTCGAAAGTTCCTGATTGGTTGAGAGGCAGTCTGAAGTCTGCTAAAAGGAGGAAGTCTGCAGCTGCCGGAGTAGTCGGAATCGACGGTGAAGAACGAGTCTTCCAGAGATTAGCAGAGCAGCGACGGAGTTAAGCTAGTGCACTACTGTCTGCAGTAGAGTCTTGTTGTGTACACGTCTCGGCTGAAGATAATTGTCTTCTCTATGCTGTATATAGTTGTTGTCTTTGTGCTGCCCTGTGTGTCTTCGTGTAAATAAACGTCGTTGTTTTTTTTCTACTGCCGCCTGCTGATTGAGTGTTCTCCACACCATATAACTTCCACTATCCAAACGAACCCGGAAATTTCGTAACATATGGAATAGAACATGCAAAATAGGACACAACAATGATTTGAGTCCAATCAAAAACCTCCTACCAGTGATTATATAAGTTAATAATCCGCCAGATTTAATTTTTCGAAAAGACAGGAATTGTATCAGGACATTTTTATTCTTCTATTAAGTTTATTTGTTAACTAATAAAAATAACGTGTGAATAATTTTCGACCACTACTCATGCGTAAAAAAGAAGTATCAAAGAATACAAATATCTGAAGCAGAATATAAAAATTAAACGCATAACTAGAAAGTTAATCAATATCTATCCCCGAAAACAAGATATATTAAGAAATCTAATATCTTTTCATAAAGTTGCTGTAATGTGATATGCCCATGGCAGATACTAATTCTCAGAAACATCAAGAGGGAAAATTAATTTTATTCTTCTATTCTTATCTTTGGAAAATGGAACATTTTTTTTTCATCTGTGACAATTTGTCATATTAAATGATAGTTTAATCTGCAGATCTTAAAATATTAGAATAAGAAAGGGGTTAAAATTAAAACATTCAAATCTTAATGTCAAAATTAAAGGTTTGGAAATATTTCGATGTCAACGTTTTTCGTAATATTTACAATTAAATAATTGTCAAAGATATTACAAACAAAAAGAAGAAAAAATATCTGTTGCATACAATTAATAAAATGTTTTTGATTTGTCGCGAAAAAGTAAGAATAAAACATCAGAAATACTCATTTACTGGATTATAGGATCAGTTCTCGGGTATGTCATCTAACATGCATCTATGTAGCTCTCAGGAAATATTATCCTTTTAACGCCTTAAGCTTTATTATTACGCTATACTGCCATTTATGTTCAAATTTATTTAGTATAAAAATTTTAATTAAAGTTTACCCAAAAAATGTTATTAATAGGTTTTAGATTTCTATATGTAAATAGAATGTTGAATTTCGTATCTTAAAGATGTCCGCAAAACACTTATTTATCTATTTATTAACTTTCAAGAAACAATGCAATAGTTTACTGATTTATTAGCTACATTACAGAAACAACGTTTTATTTATTTATAAATTATTTACAGAAAAGCAATGTTACAATTAACCTATTTACGAATTAACCTAAAAAACACACACGCAAACTGGTTTATTAGTTTATTAATTACGAAAATATAAAAAATAGCCTTTAAAATATTTTCAGTAAAAGTAATTGAATATTCATTACTTTTACTGAAAATGTTTAATAGGCAATTGAAAAAAAGTTTCAAAATCGTTTAGTTTAATGATGATAACGAAAGAGAATTATTCTTTTTAAAGACCAATAAAAGACTTCCCTCCCCGAAAACTAATTAAAAATTTTAAAAGTGAGCTAAAATTATACTATAAAAAAGAATTAAATAAATAAATTTACAATATTATTAGTTCTAAAAAGAGGAGAATGTTAAAATTTGTACAAAAAATAAAATCATAAAAATCAAACAAAACATATATATCATTACATATTAATTCAATAATTAATTTGTTTCAACCAAAAGACACATGAAACAGATAGGTGGTTGCTCGAAAGACTTGTCCCAATTGATAAATACAGGTGCCACTTGTAGGATGGAGGATAAAACTCTGACAACAGACCGTTTGAGTGAGACACCATCAGGTGGGTGCAAACAGTGGAACACCTAACCATCATGCCCTCGGATAACTACACACACCTCCATTTTCCATTCGAAATACGACATGATATTACATTTAGAAATTCAATCTAGTAAAACAACATTGCAATAATAATTCAACAAGATTTATACTTAATATTTGCACTTAGAATACAAATTTATTATGATATTATTTCCTCAATACAATAAAACTCGAACAATAACAACACAGATTAAAAAACGATGATGAAAATATTAGTTGTAAAACTTAAGTAGCGAATTGTTTAAACAAGGGAAGATAAAGTTTCTACCGGTCCACTAAATAGGATTTTTTTTTTCTAAATGCGTTCAATAAGGAACATCTCAATTCGCATGTTCAGGCGATTTCTCACTACCTTCACAAGAACACATGGGATTCATTTGAAACAGGCGTGTTAGATTTTACCCAAAAAATGTGGTCAATAAGGATTTGATTTTAGTAGGATCATCTTTTAACCTCTTTGGTGTAAAATCTTTGAAAAGTTTTACCAATTAATTTCTTTTTTTCCCAAGGCATCCCTTTTTTTTTCTGAACATTATATGTGTAATTACATATAAAGTGCTCTTTCAACGTAACCACAAATTCAAAAGGTTGTTAGTAAGCATCGAGAGAAACAAAAAAATGAATAGAGCATGAAAGGATGAAAATCAGGGAAAACCTATGGTGGCAATGAACCCAAAAACCTTGTCAACACATGTAATGCACACATGAGGGTGATGGATAATCCTCACACCCGTGCACCGTGTAAATCTCCATAGGGATTAAATGTAAACGCTTGGGTAGGAATTCTAAGTGATTATTCTCTCTTGGTGCCGTATTTACTACTCAAATGGTGTAACGTACCTTTTTTTCACATTTTCCCAAAAATATCGCAAAGTGTAATGTCCTTAGTGCAGCGAGGCATGTGGTTCATAAATAATGGTTATCCCCTGCACATTTTTACATAAGATGAGTAATTACTTCGATGTTACATACTCAAGGAAATAGACTGGGCGTATGAAAGGTATTTATTTAGTCTCCATGTTCTCCGTATACCAATCCGTGAGACTTTTTTTCGATCGAGTCAATTTAAATTACTATGCGACGTCTATAGACACAGATTTATCTCATTGACAAAGCCTCGCAGTTGCAGATATCAAAAGCATATCTGTTATCTTCGAACGTATCCGGAAATCATTTATACGTCATTGTAGACTGTAAAAGACACTGGTGGACACTTTTTTGGGCACCATTCCAAAAAATTTCTATAATAAATAATCAAATATATATACTTTTTAGTTATTATGGTACTCATTGTCGAAACTTGCATGCGTATTTCGCGAATTTCATTCTCTCAACATGATTTATGACATAAGTCACTGCAATGTTTGTTCTTTTTGATATCTATTATCAATTTTCTGAATTTATCGGTCCGTTAACAGAACATCCACTTTTTTTAAATGTAGTAATTAATAAATATTACATTTTATTTGGCTCTCCAGAATCTCTCTAATGAAACTCTCGATCAAATTAATTGGTTAAATAAGCATCGTCAGCGAAAAGATAAATTATTTTTAACAGATCATACACAGTAAAATAATTTTGAAGACCTTAATGCTATAAGAAAGTACCCTTGTTTTCGATATATCAGGGATATCGTCATTCTTCAGACATTAAAGGAATCACTATACTTTAAGAAACGAAGAAAATCTTTTTACTTTGAGACATAGAAAGAATCATAACATTTGGTAACAGCAACGAAGTCGCTGTGTTTCTAGATACCAAGGAAAAGGCAGTAGTTTGAGACACCAGAGAGATCAGTACACTTGGAGACGTCAAGCGAATCGTTTTTTTTAAACGCCAAAGGAATCATTATATTTCAAAAATACCGTAGGTATCTTTATGTTTGTATAGAGATACTAAAGAAATTTTTAATACACTAAAATATCAAGCGAACCGCAATATTTGGAGACATCAGAAGAATAATTGAACTTTGAGATAGCAAAAAAATCCTTTTACTCTGAGATGCCAAAGAAATCATTATCGGAACAATCGTTGTGTTTGCATTCCCGGATGCCAAGAGGGTATTAATACATTAAAATATTAAGTGAACAGCAATATTTTGAAACACCAGAGGAATCATTGTAATTGGCACATCAAAGGAATAGTCTAACTTTGAGACACCGTAATTGAAGTACCCACCTGAGAGGAGTAACAACGTGACGGCCGATCGCCCATGTAAATTGGACGCGACGCAAGTATAGTTGTGTGGGGTAGATGGCGAGGACACGTTGACGAGGATGAGGAGCCGTGAGCGCGTGGTGCAGAGGGTGGTGTCGGACGAAATGCTGTGGCCGGAGTCGTCTGCGTCCAAGGGGACGTCATCTCTGTACCAGGAGATGGTGGCTGAGGGGCTGGCCTCCGTCGAGCATTCCAGGACGTCACCCTTCTGCTCCGACGATAGGGAAGGCTTTGGCACTAGAATCACAGGAGGAACTGCAGAGAAAAAATACATGTAAGTGGACATGAAAAATTTATTTAAATATTTAGAAACATGAAATGCCTCATTTATCTATAGTGAAATTAACACATGTGAGTTCGCAATCTTATATATTGATTACTTGCGAAGGTATGTATATTTTATGTAATCACATATACATGAATAATCTGATAATCTGGCTACCCATTGTCATAACTGATTTGTGATTTCACAGTCTTCCTTCTCTTGCAAAGTGAATTTCAGAATTAAATGAAAGAAATGTACTTGGTGTGTATCACATGCAAAAGAATTGCCTAGATCAAGAATACACGCAAGTAGATTCTAGAGATTCTAGGGTTTTATATCGGAAATGATTTCCCCAAATCAATCAAAAATCAAATTCAAATATCAATATAGATAATATAATTGCTATCTCTCTCTCTCTCTCTCTCTCTCTCTCTCACACACACACACACACACATACACACACACACGCACACACTTTTCTTCTTTTTATTCTTGGATCTACCTGGTCATAGTTCGAACAAAGTGTTCGAATAATATAGTTCAAAATTATAACATAGCATAACATTCAAATTAAAGATTAAAGTCATCATGAAGAAATAAAATATTCAATCATTCCTTTCCCAGAAGAAATGCCATTTAATCTTAGTATTTTTAACCCCAAAATATTAGATAAATATCTTTTGTGTTACAGTATCGTGAAAAAAAATACTACAGCTGTTGTTAAGAAATTATAATTCCCATTTTTGCAAACTGTAGTGATTAAAGACAAAATTAAAATGCTGTTTTCAATATTATTGTTAGCTAATTTTAAAGAGACATGTAGCGCAATTTCGTCGATAAAGATATGAAGCATAAATAATACGAAAAAACAAAACAAAAAAGGTTCTTGATGTTTTAGTAGTTCAGAAAGGAGATTTCTCGTTTTCAGAAATGATCCTGGAACCGAAACTAAAGAACTGATTGGCAGCAATTAGTTAAAATTATCTTTATCAACATATTTCAAGGCTCAAGAAATGCGTGCAATTCAGAAATTAAAAATGTTTTTTAAGTTATAATTTAATTGGATAGAATATATTAATTCTTAGAACGATAATATATCGAAATTATCACTCACAATTTTAGAACCTTCGGGTTTCTCTTTCGAAGATAAGAAAAATCCCCTTCTCCTTTTAAAATTAGCAATGGGAATACGTTTCATAGAAGATTTAAACCTTTTTTTTAATTTAAAAATGATAATATCAAGGATATTTTATTAATTATGATTCCGTAAAACTAAAGGATTATATAAAATTTAGACTTCATAGCTTTTAACAGAAAAAAGAAACATTTATTAACTGAAATAGAATAAAGTATTCACATCATTAAAATTCAATTTAATTCACATCATTTAAACTCTTTTGAAAGAAAAAGTAAAAACTGAATTTTATGGTTCATCAGAGAAATTTTCATTCAATAATTCTTCGGGATATTGTATAAATTAAAAAAAAATGTTCTGTCGCACACATAAGATATCAATGCCGATCGATCATGTTTTCAAACAAACATATTTGGTTTCAGCAAAAAGTTTTTTGTTTTAATTGAAATTCAATCGCTTTCGCTTTAAATTGAAGTTCAAATTTTAAGGGAGAAAATAATGGAAATGCAGAGTAAAATAAACAGATCGGTTTACGGTTTCTAAAATAGTAATAAGCATATATATATAATTGAAAATCCGTTTTTCGTTTGTATGTTTGAACTTTATAAAATTCCACATCTTTTGTCAGATTCGAACAGAATTTGGTATACTTGTTCCTTAGCGCATAGAAATATTTACAACGGTATTAAGAATTTCTAGACTCTGTAAAACTGATGAAATAGCAGCCATAAAGATATTGTTTTTTTTTTTTTTTGCCATAACTTCTTCTGAATAATTAATGGTACAAAAATTATTTTTACTCCAGCTTAAAATTAAAAACTAGCTGTTTAGTGACATGAATTCCACTTTTAAATGATTAATTCTCAAATATTAATAAATTTTTTGAAATTAATTTAAACGCATTTTATAACAATGTCTTTTTTCCTGTTGAAGTATTCAACCTAATTTCTCTTTAATTACTTTTATACTCGCACGCTTTTGTTTATATATAATTTACTAGCTTTTACCAGCGACTTCGTACGCGTGGAAATAGATTGGAATTTATAGCATCAATGGCTTTATCTTTTGTTACTCCTGCACATGCGTGAATTTTCAACGCCAATTGGAGCAACACAAATGCGTGAATTTTCTACGCTAGTTGGAGTAACGCAATACAGATAATAAATTTTTAATTTTCTTTATTCTGTTTTATTTTAATTTAAAAGTACTTCAGAATGAATCCGAAAGATCGATTAATTAACAATGTTTAATTTAAATCAAAATCATGTTAAGCCTAATCTTATTGGCGTGGGAAAAACAAACCAACCCTGAAGTTTTACTCATTTGGCGATTTTTTGGGGGAAAGTTAATTTTTAATTAATAAACAATTAACTACTCAGTTAAACGGAATAAACAGTAGCCTATGTCCTATTTCAGACTATAATCTATCTCTCAGCTAAATTTAATCCAATTCTGTTCAGCCGTTCTGGCGTGATTGACTAACAAACATTTATCTATCCATCCACACTTTCACATTTATAATAGTAGTATAGATTTCAATTGGTCATTTTTTTTACTTTCGCTTTTATAAAGTAGCTTTTTCAATTGAGTTTGAATTGAATTTGTTGCATAGTAGCTTTTGATACGTGTTTCAAAAAGCTTTCTTCTAAAGTTGTTGTAACTTTTTTAACCATGTGATCTATTTCATATTTTAATAATTTTAACATTTTAATGCCACTAATTAGCATGCTATAAGTCTTTTTTACTGGCTTTTTAGCATGAGTTTATTGAACAGAATTACATTTACAAATAAATAAAGAAGGAAAACTAAAATATTTTCAAATTATTATATTCGATTTGGCATTTTCAATGTAAATATTCCATCTTACTTCATGTATATTATTTACTTTCTGGTTATATAAATTTTGCAATTACTGGAATTCTATTTTAGTACTTATACTTTATACTTATATACTTTTAGTACTTATACTTTAGTACTTTTAGTACTTTAGTATTAAAACTCCTAATTATGATAATGGAACATTTTATTGTGACAATTCTTTTCTTATCGATTATCTAATTAATTCCATCTTTATTCTCTATTTAGCGATTCGCCGAGCCACTGATGATCTCTCAGTTTCAGAAAAAAAGTTACTGCTTCTAATAGGCAGTTTCTCTGTCCTTCGAATCTTGAAATGTTTATCGTTCAAGTTTGGTTTGGTTATATTAACGTCCCGTTTTGAAGCAACACTAGGGCTATTTTGGGACGGACCTCGTGATTTTGAACCACGGTCAGATGACGAGGACGACACCTGAGCTGGCACCCCCCTCTCCACACCACACCACACCAGCGAGGGGACGTTTGGTCATGACGGATTTAACGTGCAACTGACCCCCTTACACGACGGTTCTTCGGTGGAATCGGGTCACGAACCTGAAACCCTCCGGTTCCGAAGCCGAGACCTTACCACCAGGCCACCGCGGCCCTTGTTTATCGTTCAAATTGCCGAGAGTAATTCAGAGAATAGTTAAAATTCTTAATTAGCGCAGGACTGAACCAAAAAGTCATATTCGTTTGAATTCCAGGACGTTCGATATTTCTTGGAATAAAAAGGCGTATTCTCTAAAAAAAAAACGATCACGCAGCCGAGCTCGTTCTTTGAGAATATAGCAATTAATGATATTATCACATATTGCCAGAAAATCTCGCTTTAAAATTCGTACTACATTTATCAAAACAAGATGATTCTAGAGGAACTAAGAAATTCCAGGGGATATTGATACCCTTTTATTTCTTATTCTATAGCCTAAAATAAGAAAAAAAGTTAAATAACAAAAATTTTAATTATATTGATGGTTATTACACCAGCTTTACTAAATAAATTCTGAAAAGATTATAATTCTTATTGATATTACTCAAACAAAGAAAAGGATATTGAACATATTCTCTTAGAAATTTTTGAATTGTTCAATTCATATCAAGCCTATGATGCAAGCATAATCTTAATCATAAATTAATATAGTCTATCAAAATTTTTCTCAAATAATATTTACCATAAAAACTACCAAGGCCAATTTTATGTACCTTAGTTCTAAAAGGAGGGGAATTTTTACATATATAACGCTACCATTAAACGCTAACAATAAAATATTTCTAATCCAGATTCTTTAGAGTACTAATTAAATAGGATAAAACCTCTTATGAGTTGATAATAAAAACTTTACAACTTAAAAATTACATACATTTTGCTTTTTTTACATATTGTTACAAATCTGTGATGCTGCCTTCCAGCATGGTTGGTTTAATCATTGGAAAGACCGTTTTACGATTAGCTCTGTTGGATGCTGATCGGATGTCGAATCAGTGATCTCAGGGCTTGGCTACAAATTTGGCAACCATTTGCCAATTTGGCGACAAAATAGATATTATTGGAAGCTTCTAGGATTTTACGATTCAGCCAATAGGAACGAAGATACGCCTGATTGGTTCAGAATTTTCACGGCCTTCCACCGAGAACAATAAGAGACCTATAATCTCAAGCTGAAATCAGTCTTGTATCCAGTCGTCAAGATAATAGCGAAGCAACGGCGCAATAGTTGAATCTGTCCAGTGAAGAACAAGCGTTGTGTGGAGCACAAGCGATTGCTGAGATGAGATATGGGCCGAGTCCTGGTGTTTACTGTAGAAGCAGCATTGAGTCATGTCTGGAGTAACCAGTCGTGTCGCAATGAATCGGTAGTTGGATACAACTAAAGCGAGGAGACAGTGGTGAATCGCAGATGTTTGGAGAGACCATAGAGTGAATCTACGTGAATTCCCTCCTTCTGCTGAATTCTGTCTAGCAGCTTTGTGTGCTGTGGTTGTTATTGCAACCGATACTTGTGGGCTGCTATTTGTTGTTGTGTGCTGTCCAGTTTTTGTCTCGGCTGAGCACTTGTCATCTTTGTATTTGTGTTAATAAAACTCGTCGTCTGTCATTAAAGGACTATATATTTCATCGACCAACAAATCTGAAAAGAACCCCGACGGACGTATACGTAACAATATATATATATCAATAGGAGGCAGGTGGAACTGTGGGTACATCAGCTAATATTTTATATTTCTTTAGTTCATCAACTTTTACTGAAAATTAACTTAAGTAAAAATTCAGCAGCATATCTGAATAATACAAGATGTATTTCAATATTTTTCAACCTTGAAAGAACTTCGATCAAAAGCTACGATAAAAACAAAACCTATCCCTAACCCATACTTCTAAACTTTATTCAAAAGTAGATACCCATCTTTGTTAAGCTAAAACAAATGGAATCGTCTGAACTTTCTTTCTAGTAAGTGGCGCCGTTTTTAAATACCAAATTTTCCAAGAGCAAATATATAAAGGGGGACGTTTTATCTTGAGCAGTCTAATTCGCCTAACGCTGCAAAGTGCTATCTCATCTTCGCTCGTTTTTCAACCGCCGACAGCTCATTAGTGCACAATTAACTCTCACACTGGGCGGACATAATTAAAGTGAAGAACTTACGACTTCGGCAGTGTCCTGTTGTGCTTTTTATGGGCTTATCTTTTATTGTTCTTGAGTCTGGAGGGGGAGGAATTTGTTGTGCTAAAAGGGAATTTTTATGGCAGCGCCAGAGAGGGATTCTGATTCGTCAATGGTTGCGAGATGAAGATTGGAATGGAAATAACAGAAAAGTGAGTGTAATAAAATCACAGGTATAATATTCATAGTTACTCTATCGCATGATTCTTACATTTGGACGCATAGATTGGTAATACAGGCGATTAAAAATTATCCCGATATATCAGGCCGTAACTACCATACCATTCACAGGAACGGAATAAAATTTTGGTTCAAGCGATTTTGAGGTATTCACTCAAGAATCATATGCAAAAACTACAATTAAGCTCTTACAATTACGGTTACAGAGACAAAATTTCAAAATTTTTAAATGGCAACATCATTTTTTTTCTTTGAAGGTGTTCTTCATAGTAAATAAATAAATAAAAATAAATAGTGTTGGAACAGGTACCTGCAGCATGAAAATCGCCAACGCTAGACAGATTAAGAACAACTGTGTTGTGCCTAACAGAGACATGGATTTCTACAGATTCCTTTCGGCATGGCACGTGCTTTGGTTCTAGGTACCATCTGCCGCATGCAAAGTGTTATCATGATTGAAGAAGGTAAAGTGGAAAATTTGTGAGACACAACAAATGTTTTTTTTCTGTTTTTTTCTCTGCTGTTATTCGTTATTTTCTTTTTTCCTTAGTCTACCTAGCGCTGGCGATTTTCGTACTACAGGTACGACTCCAATACTGATTTTTTTTCTTTGCAGAACACATTCCAATAAAAAAAAGAATAGTTGGCGTTGTCATTTAAAAATTTTGAAATTTTGTCACCACTAAGTCACTACTATGAATATGTAGTTTTTCATATGATTCTTGGAAATATTTTGATCCAAACCTTTCCTATGAGCAGTATGATAATTACAGTGATAATTACATAATTCCGATTATGCTAATATCATAATCAGAATCGTTTTTTTTTAATAATCACCTTGTTTATAAAACATTTTTTCTATCATACCTTTGAGAGTATGAGGATGTCCAGTTAGTAGTTATATTGCTAAAAACGGAAAATATATAAAAAAAGAATTAATAAAGGCAAAAAATGATTAAAAGAATTAATGAATGCTTTTCGAACCTTCACTGCAGAGGCGCATTTAAGTATTTTCCGACTCTCTCTTTAAGAAGTCTCTCTCCTAAGAAGATGACCAGTTTAGTTTCATATTTCGATACATTTTTAATGTGTTAATGATTTGTTTGAGGTTAATATTATTTATTTTATATAACTTGCCGAATACTAGCTGTTTTTATTGATCTATTATGACTCTGTACCATCGGGAATTGTTGAAGTAGATCTTTGGTTTTATAAATATTCTAATAACTAAGAGAACGTAATGAAATATATAAAAAATATATAAAAAAATTGATCAATTATACTTGATAAATATTAATAGCATCCGATTATTTTATTAATAATTAAAATTTGTATCTTTTACAAATTTACTTATTAGACAATTAAGAAAATTACTTTTTTAATTGATATGTTAACGGCCTAGCTGCCCTAAGCAGCTGCCTAGTTTGCTTAGTTGGAAACTCGCCACTGATGCTACGTCTGATATTTGCGAGTTGGTCCATCTAATTAGACGACGCTTCATCTCTATCCCTTAGCTGCAATTGAAGAAGAAGTTGTGAATCATATGTGAGTCATGTGGTAGCCAACATATTAAGTCTATAGTGTAGCAATGTACGAAAAGTTTCAAGAACTTAAGCAAAAGAATATTTAATACCAATTACGAACATAGAATTCATGATAACTGTGCGTATATATTATTACAGTTATATTACGATTATCTTGACGCAACTCTAGACATGAGATTATATCTCTTTTGATTTGAACGTAATTTTATAAATTTTCAGTTGCATGAAGTAAATTTGGAGGATTACATTGAAACCACCTTTCATTTAAATAGTTATTTATCACGACGATAAGTTATTAGTTTCTATCATAAGTCAATGCAAAATTATTTCAATCATAGTATCATTCATTAAGATGGGAAACGATTACTAAAATAAAAAAGAATACGATATGAAATAAGAATTAATCTGATTAATGATTCCAAGAATGTTAAATTAATTGGAGTCATTTGACTCTTGTTAACCCAAATCTTTAGCATTATTAATCAAAACTTCTTTTTGCGAAAGGATGAGTTGATTAATAGGGATATGGCAAGAGAAAGTTCTCGAAACAAAAGGAGAAACTAATCAGACGTAGAAAAGAATAATCAAGAAAAACAAAAGTTTGAGAACCATTGCCAACTTTTGTTAAAAAAAAAACTTCCCATTTCTGAATTATATACGAGAATATGGGAAAATAAATAACGCAAAAGAAAAAAAAAAATGATTCCTAAAAATTTTTTTTCTTCAAAAATATTTATATTTGTTTCATTGATATATATTATTTAAATTAACACTCAAATGCTTATAACTATTGTTAGTACCTACCGAATACCTACATTATTTCCATTCCATATTTAAAGAATGTTGCAATTCTCATGGAATTATAATACAGACAAAAAAATTTTATTCTTAAAATTGTCAACGGAAATTTATCTGATTTTAGCTAAAATTGGTATGTTAGTTTCAAATATGAAAACAGCTTTTTTCTATTAGCTTATTTTTGAGATAAATTATAGCTAATTCATGAAGTATTATAAAGAATAACAGATGAATTATATTTAAAAAAATCTTCAGCATCCGTCCTTACAGAAGAAAGCTTATGATGTATTTTTTCAATCAATTGAAACCAACATGTAGCATAGAACTACAATTGTAATGACAAGATAATCATTTATTTAAATGTAATGTTTTTGAGTTATCCTGTTTACATACATGTAAAAGAAGACTGACAGACAGTAACCCATAAATGGAATTTGGTTCAAAACTTGCGGGATTATAGAAAAAAATTTGATAAAACAAAATCCATCTCAAAGTTTGATACTATCTACAATTTAGATGCTGCAAAATATATCAAATTTTATCGTTATAACGATACATGTTTTGAAATTATTGCGTTCTTTTGAACTGGTATAGACAGACAAACTTCTTGCGAAAGCATTTCGTTCAAAATTTCATAAAAAAATCTGCGAACGAATACGAATACGAATCTACGTTATACGAACGAATACGAATACGAATCTACGAACTCACAGACGCCTGGAACGTGGAGATGTATCAAACTTTTAACGATTATTGTACTATCGCTTGGTATGTTTCGTGTACGAGATAAAAGCAACAACAATTTATTATTTCATTAATTTTATCGCAAGAAGTTCTCAAAGGACGAAGGAAAAATTTGTTCTCTTTATACAACAGAAAAAAATTAGATTAGTAAAAATATTAAAGAAAGTTAGACTATAATAATTAGATTACTGATTCTCAGTCACATAGATATCCATTCTTGAGCCGGAAATTCATTCTTAGAAAATTGTTTCTTAGAAGCTGTTACTTCGAGAGTGTACAGTTTTCTTTGTTCTCCATCATTTTTTCATGGGATAGAGAGTATTGAGTAGTTTATCTGAGAAAAATACGCTATTTGATTGACATGGCAATTATTATCCGTTTGGCAATCTTTTGCAATCCTCTAAGTAGGTACTGATTGTCAGCTCTATGTCGTATGGAACTCGTCCGAGAATTAAATTGTATGATATAGAATTAAAATTTTTTTTGATGTTATCTTAATGGTTTACTTTCTTGTATACAAAGTATATAAAGAGAAAGTATTGTACTGTAAAAATTTCGAATTTGAAATTTTACAGAATCTCCATGTTTTAGATTTCTCTGAGTCTTGAAAATGCATTTTTGGAATATCTGACTGTGAACATGATAACGCAAGAAGTGAAATCCGTTCATTTGTTATACGGATTTCACACCAAATATAATATTTTAATATTTCTATAAATTTTGAACGAAATCCATTAATAGGAAATCTGTCTGCAAAGTTACTAAAATTTTAACCAAACTTCATTCATTTAAGTTGTTACTTTTCTGATTTATTGTGGGTTTGCGCATGCAAAAGAACAGACCAGTAGGGTGTTAACCTCTTGACGTATTTGTAGAATTCCGCCAAATTTCTTAAGCCAAATACGCGTTTTATTCGCAATCCATTAGCCCGGCGCAAGCGAAAACTCGCCAAATAATTTAGAATTCCGCCAAATTTCTTACGCCAAATTCGTGTTTGGTTCACAATTGGCGACATTTGCCCCCGGCTAACGGAAAAATATTGTAATAAGTTCCTAATTTAGTACGGGCCTATACTTTAGATTCTTACTCTGTGAACCAAATTTTATCCATCTAGTTCTTTATTTTTCCTAGTTATCATGTTAATTTGCATTCTAACAACCAGATATATAGACTTCTTTAGAATGGATTTCGTTCAAAATTTGATAGAAATCTTCAAATTTGATGTAAAGATCATTTATCAAATTTCATCAATTAAGCATAATTTATTTTAATTTATCGCATTAAAAGACTGAGCAACATAATTCCAGAATTTTTTTTCGGACTAAATCTCAAGCTTGGAGATCATCTGCTATCAGCTGCTCGAATACAAGTGAATTCGGTAGCAGCAAAATCTAAAGAATAGAAAAGTAAAATTTAGTACACAAATTTAGCCTCTAAAATACATATTCTTATAAAAGTTTGAATCAAATCAGTCAAAAAAATTGACCTTTTATTGATAAATAATTCCTTATGTATATAAATTCACACACAAGTAATTTTGAATAATTCAAAAATGCAATTATTTAAATATTTATTATTTGGTATGAGATCTCAAAAATTCTTTCATACATTGTGTTTTAGATCCACTCGATCAACGGAAAGATCCATTATTCTAAAAAGCTAAACAGAAAACGCACCATATTATGTAATTATACCAGAAAGCCGAGAGAAGAATATTATGTCTTCAAGAAAGCTACTTTGTGAGAATTGGGATTTAAGAATGGCCAGTTATTTATGCCAAAGATTCACTTAAATACCTTTTTATTTCTTAAGACATTAGGATTTGACAAATTACCACATCAAGTAAGAAAATAAAAGAACTTGATATGTATGCAATGGAAGTTTATAAAACTAGGCTTAAATATTACTTTGTGCGTCATAAATTTTTATCAGGTTTGACAAGACTTAAAATATATTGCCATTTTGAACTATAGTGTCATATTCTTTCTTCAGAATAAAAAAAAAAGTGAACCTGAAAAATTCTCTACGGATCTGCATTCCATTACGAATATTCTTTTAAATTGGTACTTCGTTATCTTTCCTTATTTGAATCAAATTTTGAAAAATATTCTGCATCTCCATAAGGAATTACATTCTTCCCTGCATAATTAATGTTTAAAGCTTTAAAATGTAATTAAATGCTTAAAAGTTTTCTTTTAAACAAGTATATTTATTAGCTGACTTTTGCACAGAACAATGCTGAAACGCTAAAACTGAAAATGAATTAGAAATAGAAATATTCTGATGCTTGATGAATAAATCCAAATACTTCTGCAACAAACGAATTGCTATTTATATGATAACATTTTCAACCAAATTGTATAGAACAATCGACATGCTATTTCTGAATAGGCAAAAAAAAAATGGTGATCAATAAATGAACAAAAATTATGAAATGGCAATATTTTAACGCATTGACAAATAAGTTAAAATACTCCTACAATGAAACGAATTTCTGTTTAAATGCAGTGCTATAATGGCATTTTTCACAAAATTGTATGGAATAAGTGAGATGCTATTTCCGCATATTGCATGAAAATTAAACGTGAATTAATAATTGAATCAAGATTGCGAAATGCTAATAATCTAATGTCTGATAAATAAGACCAAATGCTCATGCAAAGAAGACGAATTTCTATTTGCATGTAATTCTATAATAGCATTTTCTGCCACATTCTGTTGAATAATTGGGAGACTATTTTTTTCACACAATAAGGAAACGAATTTGTAATTAAAGAGGTTTCATAAATATTTATCAATTTTTTTTAAATGACTCCAGTCTGCTTATTTTGAAATCAAAACTACATTTCTTATTTATTTTAATTTTTATAGAAAAGTTAAAAAAATATTATTAATTATTGTCTTATAATTCAAATTGATTAATAATTTTTTGAGAAAAATTGCTTTTTATGTATAAGGATATTGTATGGCTCAGTCTGCGTATCAAGCGATGGAATGAAATTTTATCATTATTGAAAATTCGAAATGGAAAATCGACATGGTAATCCCAAAATTAAATCTTTTGAGGCAATATCTCGTTTCGACGTTCGGTAATTAACGAAAAAAGGAATATATTTATTACTATGCAAGTTGAGTTCGAAGGTTTTAAGTACTCTTTAAGAAATGGTGAAGTATTCAGAGGCGAATTATACCCATTGATATGCAAAGTCTCACACAAGTTATTTCTAAAGGAGTTGTTATGATAAGGGAGCAACAAAGCAAAGCAAAGACATGACAAACTGGCTTTTCTAGTGAATCTAGTCTGACTAGTCTTTCTAGTGAAGACTGACTACTTTTTCTATAATTTCGCGAAGACTGGCTAGAATTTTTTATATGAGGATCTATATTTTTCAAGGAGGATTATTTTCACTACATAGAATTGTCAAGTTTAAAAACTAAATAACTGTTAATAAAAAGGTAACATATTGCAAAACAGCAAGTGAGCAGCAACGAATTGAATAGAAATGACGAGAGATTGTTTGAAAGGCATTCCTCCTGACAACAGCAGGTTGATATCGACGAAAGAACCATGGGATGATATTCTTACAAAATGTGATTCCAGAGATACATTCCTTCACGTTTCCGATGTAACATGTTGTCCTATTTATTTCGGTACTGCCATATTCGCAATGATACCACCAGTGGCTGCATGTTGTGTTTGACACTGTGTCTTCCTATGCAAAAATGACTTATTTCTATATGTCTCATCTTCTTTTAAAATTAGTATTAGACTTACCTTTTTATAAAAAGTAGCCAAATATCCAGTGAATGGGGTTATTATTATGGTGAATCTTCGAATTATGGGAGCTCACTGAGAATTATAAATGGCAAGGCGAGAAAAAGATTTTGTTGTTTGTGTGCTCATATGAGAATTATTTGTGCACTTATTTATAACATTTTCACCTTGATAGGCCCAGGAAAATAACATCTGTCGATAAACGATCAGTGGATTTGTACCAATCAGTAAGCTCAGGAAAACTAGTTAAAAATGAAATTTCTCACCAAAAAAAAGTAACTTATAAAGTAGTTTTGTATAACCTTGCTTCCACACACATAACGGGAACATAAGCACAAGTCTGTGGAGAAAGTCCTCAAAGAGGACAATTTAGAGGTATTCTAAAACAAAGAAATAAATAGCAAGAACTCACATTGCACAGCCACAGTGACTTGGGCACCCAATCTCGGTCTCCCGTAGTAGTCCGTGACTTCGCAAAGATAGGTCCCGCTGTCCCTCCGCTGGACGTTCTGCAGACGGAGCTCCCGCCCCGCAAAGGTGCGCCCCTCCTTCCTCCAGGAGACGCCCTGGTCGCTGCAAGAGACATTTGCCTCGCACAGTAGATGCAAGGTGGAACCCTCACACGACAGCAGGTCATAAGCCGCTACAGGTCGCTTGCGACGAACGACTGGAATGCGAAGCACACAGTCAGAAGGTGGAGGTCCTGTAAGAAGAGAGACGACGTGTAAGAAGAAAATTGGATTTTGAATCTATGATCTGCATGAGATATGAAAAGGAGTGACGATGATAATTTAGAAAGTTTTTGAAGTCCTTTCTATCTACTTTGGAGCATGTCAATTGTCGAAATATGTTACAATAACCAGTCGGGTAGTTTAGTGATGTGCTATCATACAAAATTCTTTGTGAGAACTACTTTCCTTCGTTATTCATTTCATTCTTTGTGATTGTTATATCAATAATTTCATTCTTTGTGATCGTTATATCAATCATTTCATTCTTTGTGTCGTTATGGATAGCCTCCCTTTTAATACCCTTGTGCATACACGCTGCATTGGGATTTTCAACTGAAGGAAGTGCGATTCTAGGTTTGGTCGGATGCATCTGGTACCAACACTACTTTTCCTTCTGTGAGTGCTATGTTGCAGTCAAGGTGATGTTTTTTGGTTCTCAATTTGAATAAGAAACATCTTTATATACTTAAACATTTTTATATACTTAAGTATATACATACTGTTACAAACCTGCAATTCGGCTTCCCAGCATAGTTTGTTCCATCATTGGAAAGAAAGTTTTACAGTCATCTGAATGGGACGGAGTTCATGTGTGCGTCGGAGGTCCGCAGAGCTTGGCGACCATTTGGCAACTTGGCGACGAATTTGGCGACTTTGGCGCCAAAATAGATAATACCCGAAACTTCGAGAATTTTCCCGATCCGTCAAGTAGGAACCGAGATACGCCTCGAACGTTCTTGATTGGTTGAGAGGCTTCTAGCCCCGCCTCCAGAGACCTATAAAAGGAAGCGGCCGCCGCTGCCAAAGGAGACGACGGAGTAAAGCCAGCAGTCAGAGTGGACGGAGTGATCGAAGAAGAGTAAGCGGAATTGACGGAGCGAAGCCAGTAATCCGAGTCAGAGTCGGAGAAGTAGAAGACGGAGTAGTCGGAAGCGACTGAGGCAAGCTAGTGCTGAACTGAGCTGTGCGCTACTGTCTGCAGTAGATTCTGGTTGTATGCTGCTGTGTGTGCTGTTGCATGCTACACGTCTCGGATGAAGATAATCGTCTTCTGTGCTGTAAAAAGTTGTCGCTTTTGTGCTGTCCTGTGTGTCTTCGTGTAAATAAACGTCGTTGTTTTTATTCTACTTTTGCCTGCTGATTGAGCGTTCTACACACCATATCACTTCCACTATCCAAACGAACCCCGGTAAAGAAAATTTCATAACAATACACAATGAGTCAAAATTTGTGTTGTAGTCAGATTGTTATAGTAAATTTCAGTCACTGATCTTGCAGATACATCTTTAATTGGCATAAAGAGTCACACACCTTTGCACATTCTCTCCTTTATTATTATTTTTGATTTGTAATTGAAATTGAGCAATCTAATGAATGTGCAATATACTTCTTTTAATTAGTAAATTTTATTTTGAAACTAAGCGGTAAAATTCAACAACATAGGTTGAAACTAACCAGTTAGTTGTTTTATCAACTAATTAGTTGATAAAACAAGAAACGTTTTAATATAATTTCATATCAAAGATATCGTGACATTGCCAGGCGCTCAAGATGTGTTTCTATAATTGCCTTACATGTGCTCCTCTCATTATGTATCTGAAACTTTTATGAGACATGGCATAGTGGCGCTAATAAAAATGTAAAAGTGTGGTTCATTCATACACCGATACAAAACGAAAATCCTTATTTTTTAACTTCCAACAATGGGAGAAAATCCCAATATCAGATAGTTGAGGAAACATCGGAAAATAAAATTAGCATTATTCATTTTTCTATCTTTGATAAACTCGTCAAAAATAAACAATTAATATGCAGTAAAACTCAAAAGAATGAATCATTAACATATTCTCTTGTTTGCTGTATATGCACGACGATCCCCATTGCCGTAAGAAAGCGAGGCGACTTTTCATTATTTATTCAGCTCATTATAAAAGCGAGAATCCGAAACAAACATTCGCAATTATAAAACTTAAATACTCTTCTGCAATAGCGAAGCACTTGTTCGAACAATTACAGAAAGTCATTCAATCGGAGAGGAAGAAAAACGGAAATTTTATTAACTTTCAACGAGAAATCTCGCGTTCTTTCCTCCAAGAACATTAAATGGAAAGATACCCGCTAATATTTCTAATAAATCCAACCTAAAAACTTCGAAGCAGGGTTGGGAACTACCGCTTTAAAAATGGCTGGTGAATTTTGATCGTCTTTTTCGAGCAAGAAAAAAAAAATTAAACGAATAAATAAATATAAAAATAAAAAGTAATTGCAGCCTGAAGTCTGCTAGCTAGGCAATTTGATGACTTACGGCGTCAACGCGTTATAAACACGAGGCATCTTAAAAACTTTGTTTTTTATTACTTTCTTTTTCCTACCCCACCCCTTTACCTCATACATCTTAAAGCATTTATTAATTTTGGAGAAAATGGTTCGATTCCAAAATGGCAAATTGCCTGCTTGAAGTTCCCCAGAAGCTCTTTTCGCCACACAAGGCGAGCTTGTTTTTCATTTCACTTTTGGCTGTTTCTTCTGGTAAGTTTAATCAAAATAAAATCTACTTCTTCGTATTGGTGACTTTTACAAATGAAATTGCCCCAGAGTTGTCGTTATTGACAGTAATTATTGCGGTTTTGGTTTGATATTTCAGTGGAAAACATTTCTGAATTGAAAATGATGTTATGAAGCAAAAACTTCGTGACTGACTTTGTTTATGCAATGTGAGTGATTGTGTTTATAATCAGATGTTCAAAAATACGTACTCATAGAAAAATGAAACCAGCGGGAATGGTTTCCGTAAAACTTTTTCACATACTCTTTAATAAAGATGTTATCCCAATGAACGCCCTATATGGCATTGGCGTACAATAGTTACGAAATATTAATCTTTGGCACGAATTTTGGCACTTTTACTGAGTCTATCGTGATATCCTTGGCTAGAATTTTGGTTGTAAATCCCTAGCATGCTGTAAAAAGTATCCGAAAATCGAATTTGGGTTTTAGACGTTCTTTTCAGCCGATTGAACTAAAATTTGGCATAAAGTTATACTGAAAGTTACAAAATCACGTACCAAATTTGATCTATATAAGTCTTTGTGTTTTTGAGTTATTGCTTTTGCATGTGTTATTGTGACAGAGGGTTGTTGGATTTCGTTCAAAATTTGACAAACGTCTGTCTATACTAAAGATTTTAATTCTGTGTACCTAATTTCTTTAACTCTCTTCGTTTTGTAGCTATCGTGCTAAATTATATTCGAACAGCCGGACAGACAGACTCCCTCAGAAAGGTATTTACTTAAAATTTAACAGAAATCTTCAAATTTGATCTGAACACCACACGCCAAATTAACAAGGAGATTCGTCAAAACCTCAAGTTCGAATTTGGTGACGATTCTATACTTTCTCCATACTTCGTATGCGAGAAAGTAAAAATTAATGAAAAATAAAATATTGAATAGACAAGGGACTCCTCCCCCCCCTATTTTCACATTTAAACATGTTTATTCACTTTTTCTTATCTGTTTCTTGCATGATTTTTCGCACTTCGTTATTTCAACGATTCGGGATATTTCACTGCTTTCTGAAATCTGGATTTTCCATTTTATAGAACATGTTTTAATGAATTTAATTCGCTAATTTAAACAGGTTATTGTGGATTATTAGATATAGCGATAAACTAAAAAGATATTTCATCTTTTTCAAAAATATTCTGACCTTATAAAAAATTCACCAAAACTTCTACCTGCAGCTTCTTTAACATTTCTATCTATAATAAGTAAAGATCTGGACTATATTTATTTTTCAACAATTTTTTATAAAGGTCTATCAGAAGACGACTACGATGAATTAACATAAGATTTTAAAGGATTATTAGAAATTCGCATTATTAAACCTTGTTTAACATATAGCAAATACAGACATTAGACTTCCGCTTAATAGGAGAATTTTATATCCTGCTTGAATTTCATTCAGCATTCAGCTTGAATTTCATTCATTTCCTGCAAGAATTTCATTCAGTCTAATTAACTAACTTTAACTAGATCTGAGTAGCAGCAGATGACTGGCTGCTGCAAGGGAACATAAACAGAATAACAAACATTGATTGACTATCATTCTATACAAATCATAGAAATCAGACTCTGATGGCATCAACTATTATCAAACAAAAGATATACAGGTAGCTGCATCGCCAGAAACCAAACTTTACATGTTCGGAGTGATTCTAAAGATAATGATCATCCATAACGGCAACTCCAAGAATGTAACCCAGTCACTTTATCCATTTGTATATCAAACATACTATTATACACTAGGACCAACAATATATTGTTTCTCAAATTGAAGCAAGAATCAAAGGGATAGCAAGAATTCATAAAGACTGTTATTTCCCGCTTTATATGGCTACCAATATGTCGAGTTCAAAGAATCCATTCAAAAGAATCAAAATGCTAAAAGAACTGTTACTGTACTGTTCTGATTGTATCAACTTATATTCCACGTTATATACTACAAACAAGTGACTTTACATTATTGACTCTCTATGT
>JAPMOR010013161.1:227037-239387 GCA_026543865.1 Argiope aurantia
AAATATAAAAATAATTCTAATCAAAATAATTAAATATAAAAATAATTAAAAAATAAATCCAATTTGAGAAACGTTGAATTAAGTGCAACGTAAAAAAAAACATTTAGGGAAGCAGTGGGAAATGTCCTTGGACAATGTGTTTGCTTTTGATTGTTGCCATTTGACAATAAGTAATGAGAATGATTTTTATATCATGTATGTTAGCGGTTTATATATAGAGAGAGTGAGATATTTTTTTATATGCTTAAGTTTTTAAAACTAAAAATCGCTTTAAATTAAAATCTGTTTCTTTGAATTCTAAGAAAACATTTTTTTAAACGGTGAGGGCGGCATATCTTTTACTTGTTCTGGGTAATGAGGCGACGGACCACTTTGCAAAATTAGCGAACGAAATAAATGAATTCTTAGAAATCCTAGCCTCTTAATCTATTTTTAAAGAAAAACATAAAATCTTTTAGGAAATTGGAAACTTTGTTGATATGCTCCCGAAACTGACAAAGAGTTGCGACAATATTTATTCTTCCGTGTTCTAACTCCTGGTGCTGACACATAACAATAGCTTGGTGTATTTTATTGTCTGACATAGTTTCTTTTCGTAGCTTATTTTATTTGCTTTTATAGTTCTTCGACTCCATTTTTCTGCTTGGAAACATTTATGATGCAGATAACTATATTCTCGATTCCATTTCTACTTCTGAATTTCATCTAATAAAATCTTTCAGTTGGAAATAAAATACATATATATGGTGTAATAAAAGGTATGTACTATGGACAGAAAAAGAGTTGTAAAATTTTAGGACAAACTAGTGATTCAATATCGAATTCTTGCTTCTACTGCTGATTGAGTGTTTGATAGATTTCAGACATTATAATAAATTTTGTTTTTACGAGTAAATAGAAGGTTTATCCTGAAAATAATTCTGTTCTTTACTATTTTACTTGAAGAGATGGGGCTATCTCGACGGATAGCCCTCCTGTTAACAATATCTCAAATCTTTCGAAATGTCATTTGGCTTTGTCTCGATTTTTATCATGCAGTTCAATTTTCTATTCCTTCATTTCCTATTCTATCGTACTTTCACTTTATTTTCTTATAATGGGATTTTCACTATAAGTGCTATTTAAGATCAATCAAATCAAAATGAATCTAAACGTAATTTCAAACAAGCAGTCATTTATTAACAGAAAAATAAAAAATAAAAAATGCCGAAGGAAAATATTAGCAATAATTTTTAATTAACCTTGAATTGAGAATACAATAAATCAGTATAAAACTGAAGACCTCAGCTCTTTGATCTTTGCTACCATTCAGCATAAA
This sequence comes from Argiope aurantia, assembly GCA_026543865.1. Taxonomy (NCBI): domain Eukaryota; kingdom Metazoa; phylum Arthropoda; class Arachnida; order Araneae; family Araneidae; genus Argiope; species Argiope aurantia. The sequence goes on from JAPMOR010013161.1 coordinate 228,356, forward strand.
AATGTAAACAGACCGAAAAGTTTGCGATCCCACAACTAATTTTTATTCATGCTTAGCTTTATTTGCATGTAGTTAAATCGGTCAACTTATGCATTAAAAAATTTGGCCTACTCTCGTGAAATCAGGATAGAAATTGGAATTTGCAGCTTCTATAACAATGCAGACCAAATAGGCAGAGGATATTTTTAATCCTGCGTAACAGACAGCGATGAACAATTGTATATACTGGGTGCTTTCAGAGTTTTTTAAGTGTTTGTTGGATTTTTCTTGTACCATTGATATTTATTTTTAGAATTTTGCCTTATAAAATCCCAATTTGTGCTTAGAAAGTTTTAAGCTGAAAAATTTTTTCCTGTTCAGATTTAATGAGACTTTCTTTTTCAGTTTCTTCTAAGAAACTAAGAACTTTAGAATGCACTTTGTGCTTTTGGATTTGAATGATTTTTTCCCGATAATCAAAATATGGTTTAATGACACATTTGCATATATATTTATCATATATTTTGAAATATTTTCAATTCTTGATATTCGAAGATGCCTTTTTTTTTCTTGATTAGTTTTTAAAGCTTTTGCTTCGTGTCATGGTATTTATTGATTTTATTGAATATGAATTTTAGTATGGCAAATAGATTTTTTTTTGTTTGTGTTTGTTTCATTGTGGTTTGAGGGTACATTTCTCAACGATTTTTTTTCAATTAATCTCTGATAACTTTTTAATACTGAAATACTCGCCATTACAGATATGATAGAAAGTAATCCATTACAGATATATACTATTATTATTTGAAATTAGTTATTTTTAGTATGTTATAATAGTCCGCTTTAGCGACCAGTCGGTAATATAGTTCTAACTGATTTAAATTAAATATCTTAGGCATAATTTCATGCTCACGATTCCGTTAAGACAATATTTTTTAAGAATCACATTGTCAAACATTAAAGTCGTGTTGATTTAGAATCTCAAACTTATTTTGTTCCTTGTGCACTTGATTCATCCTCATGATATCATAGGGCCACTAAAAATATAAACTTTCGGAACTATAACTTCACTTTCTTTTCATGTAAACAATTAAGAAAACCTCTTTTTCCGTAGGCCTCAATAATGGAGGAAACCATTGACGAAACAATGAAAAAGGTTTGAGCTTCAGGGAAATGATGAAATATATCGTTGAAAATAAAGCAACAAACAGTTTTTAAAAGAAATTGCCAAACATGGTGAAAAATTATAGTAAAACTGATGTAATTAAATTTTTTTTCATAATTTCGTAACATCAATTAAACATTTCTAAAATGATCTTAAATAGGATACTAATTAAATTTTGTAAAATTGGTACTTAACCTTTTAAGTTGAAATATTAAAATAAAGTAATTAGATCTTATTATATTTAGAATTTTTATAAAATAATATAATATAATAGGACTTTAAGACAACATAATGACACCCAATTTATCCAGAATGGTGTAAAAAAGCATTGAAAATAAATTAGTTGATATACATAGCGTTGTTCGTGATTTACACTGGTGTGCAAAACTTAAGCAACAATGCAAATTTTAAGCAGGTAGCCATGAAATTGCAGAAAAGGAGTTCTTGCGAACAGTACAATGAACACGTAATTCAAGAGAAAGGTCATGCGTATGCGAATATCAGGAACAAAACGTCACAGGCGACGTGAGCGTACGCAAAACACGCGCGGAAGGCGCGAACAGCTCAACACTACAATAAAAGGAAGGACGGGGACGCAATTAAAGATATTCGCTACAAGTGCACGGGAGTTAATTCGTGAAATATGGCTAGCAGAAATCACCTGGACGATTTCACACGTGGAAGAATGATCGGAAAGCTGGAGGAGGGGCGTAGTGTGACCAGTGTAGCTGAAGAGTTCGGAATCAACAAAAGTGTCGTTCCGAGCGCTTGGAAAGCCTTCCAAACCACCGGTACAGCTGTGAGAAAGGTTGGTGGTGGCCGTCCCAGGAAAACAACTGCAGTGGATGACCGACATATCGTCCTGCAGGCGAAAAGAACCCGAAACCAGTGAGCAAGCGCCATTGCTCAGCAACTGTGTGCAGCAACGGGGCTACAAGTGTCGCGTTTTACTGTGTCCAGGCGCCTTCACAAAGGTGGCCTATTCGCCCGCCGTCCTGAACGCTGCATCCCTTTGACAGTTTGCCACCGGCGACACCGTTTAGAGTGGTGCAGGGAGCACAAAAACTGGACATCTCATCAATGGAGTCGTGTCCTCTTTACAGATGAGAGTCGTTTTAGTGGCACAAGCGATTCCCAACGCCAGTTGATTTGGAGAGAGGTCGGGACACGGTTTCATCCCAGTAATATCACGGAAAGAGACCGTTTCGGTGGTCCTGGAGTTGTCGTCTGGGGAGGCATTATGATGAACGGGCGGACTGAGCTCCACGTTTTCGACAGAGGTTCTGTAACTGGAGATCGCTATTGTCAGGAGGTGATCCTTCCCCATGTGCGTCTGTTCCGAGGTGCCATTGGATCAGACTTCGTTTTTATGGATGACAATGCACGGTCACACAGGACTCATGCTGTTGAGGAGCTCCTGGCAAGTGAAGATATCACTCGAATGGATTGGCCTGCGTGATCCCCTGATTTAAATCCTATAGAACATGTGTGGGATGCTTTGGGGAGACGCCTTGCGGTACGATTACATCCTCCTGGGAACACCCGACAACTTAAACAGATGCTGATTGAGGAATGGGCACTCTTACCTCAAGAACTGTTGGACATTCTGGTGCTGAGTATGGGGAGACGGTGCGAAGCAACCATTGCAGTAAGGGGAGGGCATATCCTCCCATACTAAGGAACATCTGCTTGCTGTTCTTCCTCTTGGACAGACAATCATGTGTAACGATAGTATGAGTTCAATAAAGCCTTTTTTTGTTTGATTTCATACTGTATGCATTGTATTCATTTCTCAGCAACTATGCTTTCGTCATTCTTTCAGAACAAAATGCTGAATCTCATTTCTGAATTTCATGTCTCTCAGATGATTTCTCGTGAAGTTATGGCAAAAAACATACCTGTTGCTTAAGTTTTGGACACCAGTGTAAATACTTCTATGTATTATTCATATAAAAACAAATTTTTTATAAATTATTATGAGACGCACAATCCTTTTATTATACCACATCACTGCATTGACTACCCTTGGGCTTTCGTCAATTATAATCCCTTGAAAATGCAGAGTATATCATTTTTTTAGACACTGCTAATTGATTATTTTAACCAATAAAAAGATCCCAAATTCTTTAAATCAAGGAAATTAAAGATATGAAAGATAAATTAAAAACAAACAAACATTGTAGTTTAGATCAGAATCTTACTATATTTTAAAATGCCTGTTAAAATAAAAAATAGAAATTGAAGAGAAAAAATTGTACAGAAAGAAATTTCGCATTACTAAAAAGACAAAATTTCGAATTATAATATGGTATTAAAATATATCTTGAATAAGAATTTGTTTCGAAATTACTGCAGAAACAAAACAGGCGAAATTTCAATTAATATATCTAATTAATTGAATATGTAACTAACTTTTGTATTTTGAAATGCAGACTGCATTCTCTTTCTTGTCCTAAAACATAAGCGCAAAAGGTTTGTTGAAATCGGTCCAGTGATTAAGTAGGACAACATACATAACTACAATGCCATTTTTTATATTAAGATAGGGCACGACTGCAGGAAAAATGTATAAAATATATATGCCACAAAAGTAATAAATCATCCACATCACCGAGTACACCATTATTTAGAAGCTTCCAAAACAAATACCCGGTCACCGTAATAACATCAACCTCAAACATCCTTCAAACGCAGGTGATGGTAAAGCCATTAGTACCTTGCCACAACTGCACATGATATTCATTCTTTCTAGCTAATAAACGCTCATTCGCTCTCCACCAATAGGATAAATGTTTCCGTTAACCGGAAGTGACACAAGGGAAGTTTATTGAGAGTCAATCCTGCCGATTGCAGCGGACAGTTTCCACAAGCATACAATAAATCACTTGAGTGTAAGGACAGCACCGATCCTGTTTTTCTTCGTCTTTTTGTGTCATGATCTTTGGAGATAATAGTCTTCTTTCTGATTGCAAACAACAATAAATAGCCAAGGCAAAAACTATATGTGGAAAACGATTCTGTTTGTTGTTTTTTCCCTTGTTTCGTCCGTAGCAATCGTTTGATTTGAAACATGGTAGGAATCTGTCGATTGGATGGAGCAAAAACTAGACCAGATGTGTTTGTTGCTGATATAATAAATGTATTATATCGTACACTATTAGGGTTATTTCTGTTATTTTAGGAAAGTTGCCTTTTATTCAGAATATCACAAGAATAGAAGCACATATTATAACGAATTTAAGAATCATGATAATTTCGTAAAAAAATCTTTCAGTTTTTATATAAAATTAATTAAGATACATTTGGAAAAGATTTTCTCCAAAAAGGATGGATACAATAAATTCATTAATAAGATATTTTAAAATCTCTTTTAAATAAGTAATGTGTGTAAGTTATTACATGTTTTTACTTAACTTGATGCATTTTATTTTTCTAAAGATGTAATTTGGGAAGATAATTTTTTAATTCATTTTTTCAATAACATAGTTCTGAAAATTTGGTCCGATTATGTGGTGAGTATAACATTCTAAAACATTTAGCACTTAAATACCAATTAGTGCATTAATTAAAGTTTGATAGCATACATGCTGTCATCTGGTATCGAATTTGAGGTGAAACAGAATTTAGGTAGTATAATATATATATACTAATGAATTGGAAATATATTTGATTCGAAAGTAGAGAATAATGAAAATAGAAAGTTAAAAAAAAACTCTTTTATTAGAGTAATTCAAAGTCGTAAATATTTTATTTTCATCAAAATGAAGAGGCAAAACGAAATTGAATGAGCCTGCAATGCCGAAAACAGTACTATATGACAATTTAAGCCACAATGAAAAGGATAAGACAGAAAATTAAAAAGAAATAATTAAAAATGTATTCTAAACAATTAAAAATACAACCCTCTCCACCAAACTTTCGACTAACAGACAGGTATTGCATTCCAACTCATTCATGTGTTCTTGTCCGCTAATGTGATTATTTGGTGATTTCGGGTTTCGATCCTGGAACTCTCCAAAACCGAAACTGAAACCGAGGCCTTCCTACTTGGCCACCGTCAACAAATTCTTAAGAAAGATAAAATTCTTTGATTACCTTGGAAATCATTTATTCGTAATTTTCGAATGAATAATAATGAAAAAACATTTGCATTTTATGTTTGAACATTCATTTTATTTTAAACAAAAACGTCAATAAGGATTAACTTTTTTTTATCTCTCAGTATCCTTAAAAACACACATAAAAAAGGGGGGTAAACTGACATGTAGACTAAAATGAAAATTTCAAATATCTTTTATCCACAAATATAATTTTTCATTTTGAAATGCAAAAGAAGGTTTTATTGATAAAAAAAAATGTTATCCTGTATGATCTTTCACACTAGCCCTAATCCGTGAAGTGATGTTTTTTTTCTATGCATACTCTAATAAAAAAAAGTATTCCTTCAATGACACTATTACAAACACATGAAAAAAAATGGTATTTTATCTCTCCCAACCACTGCAGGTACTCAATCAAACGATTTTCCCTCTTTCGTTGTCACCTCCGATAAATCTTGCAGACGATATAACTTCGAGAAACCCGAGAAAAAAATATCATTTCCTAAAAACACATCGTCACCTAATAAGACCATTTTTTTAAAAAAAGATGAAAGTTCTTTCTTATTATTATTGATCGTTCTAATTATCGTCTGTTGAACGTTTGCCAGATTTTAGAACAGGTTTTTTGATAATGGGTTAGGAAGTATTTTATTCCATGATTTTCTTTCTTTTTACTCTCGTTTTTCTTTTAGAAAGATAAAATTATATTTGTCTTAGAGAGAGAGAGAGAGCAATAAATTAGGAAAAAAGGTAGAGAACCATTGATATAAATTTACATGGTTTCTTTATTATTCTTTCAGCATTTACATCAAAGATGAATATATTTATTCTCACCTCAAGTTCTCTTGCGATATTATTTGAAAAGAATTTTCTCTGCTGTATAAACTTCGAATACGGTAAAAATTTATTTTTGAATGCCTCAAAAAAGAATTTATTTTAAAAATTACTTGTTATTTTCTTGCCCTAACAATTTTTATTTAATCAAATGTCTCTGTCTATGGGTTTTAATTTAAAATTTTTGATGAATGGTGTACTATTTGGGCAGTTTTATATGTCACGATAAATGATATGAAGTAGTGATTGTGTGCAATTACCGGTGATTACTCAAATAATCACCAATAACTTTAGTGGTGATTATGAATAATCACAGGTAATTGTATATAATCACCGAATTTATTACGTTTGCTATAACATACAAACTTTCACAAGTTACTTTTAGAGTGATAACACAACACAACTTTGGAAATTTATTTCCCTTTTCCACTTCCAAAACCAAATGCTTATAATTGGTTTTCATTTTACCTCTATATAAGAAAGTTTTAAGTAACAAATGTGTGGTGAAAGCTTATAAGCCAGCTAACAGCTACGAGACAGGAGTAATTACTTTTGTCTTGTGGTCTTGTTACTCGGCTGCGAACCACAAGGTCCCAGGTTCTATCCTCATCAGTGTCAACTTCCACAAATGTAATGATGAAATGCATTTATAAAATATTAATTGCAGGTTACTTTCAAAATGGATAGTCTCAGTAACAAGCATTTAAAAAGAATTTTAAATAAAACAGGAAAAAATTGCTAATATTTTAACACAATCTCAATATTCACGTTAACAAAGTTTGCCAATACAATTTACTTGTGAGTCAGTGAGCCAACTATAAGAAATACAGGATCACACTAATTTGCAATGAATGTGAAAACTTCAATTTCCTAAGAATAATGTTCTGAACTTTAAGGGAAATTTATTTTAATTTGAATAAATCAAGGTGCACGGGCCTTGCAAATCAAATGAAAGCACAAAATTAATTTACATTAACTATATTGCAAAAAATGAGACCCTTCAAGGTTATGGAGTCTTTGCTTATTTTTCCCTATTTGATAATTCGGCCTTGGTGTAATATTCAATGGAAATTCAAAGTAAAATGTAATTACAGTTATTACATATTTTGCAATTTAACCACCAGATAGGGCAAATCAATATACCAGCAAAATCAGAGATATAATCAAAAAGTAATAGAGAGTAAAGACGCCGTATGTCTGTTCAATGTGAAATGAGAATAAAACGGAATTCAATTGTTGTATATTAAGCAATATAATTGTCACCAGTAGAATTATAGTTGAGTCAGAATAGAGCAAAGCAGCTTATAGAAATCAGCGCAGGTATGTGGTAAGAAAACACAACTGATGTGAAAGGCAACCAAAGATTACTTCTGAGATGAAAAAGTGTTTTATTTTTAATCTTTGATTGCAGTTAGCGATACTACTTTAAAAGAAACAGCCGTGAAAATGTATTTTTGCTACACATTGCGCCTACTCTAATCTTGGCTTAGTAACTAAAGGCGTTGGAGATATAGATGTACATCCAATTGGAAAAATGCTTTAAATGACATAGACATAACTAAATATATTTTATGTTGTTTTTATAAGTTCCTCTGTCCTATTAATCCTATTTAGTGAAATATTCTTAGCCTACTAACAGCCTTAGTACACCAGGGACGAAGGGCTATCAAGGGCAAGCCTTAGTTTTGCTCCTCGAAAACCTGTTTTTGACCTTCGAAATGGATGGCGGTCACTTTCACGCAAGTCAGAAATCTCCCGTTGAAATATTTGCCTCTCGAAAATAAACCAATCATTTTAGAACGAATCGACGTCATCATTGGCATAGAAAATCGGATATCACCCTCCAGATCCAATGGATGCAAATGCTATGTATGGTTATCGGAAAAGGAATTGTACTAATTGAAAATTATTGAAATTTCATTTGAAATGTGTTTTTAAGCGATAAAGTTTGCAGCATTCATTTGTGTTAATTTCTAACAGTTATTAAGTTATTTAATTTAACTCTCGATTTCTTTTGTATACACATTTTTTTTTGTTTGAGATTTCAAAGAATTCACTTAACTTCTTAAACCTGGTGGTTTATTTCCCGACATTTTTTATATTTTTCCGTATATTTTTTAATGCATGGTAGTTGCGTTTTGAGATGAAGATAGGATATTTTTAAAACATAATGTTTTATTCTGCGAATCACATTACAAAAGCATTTTATATACTTTAGATATTTACCAAAAGAACCATTTTCGATAAGAATGATCCATTTGAAGATGTTCTGATTGGAGCATACACTTATAAAAATAAATAAATAAAGGTCACTCAAAAATGTAAATGCCTCCACCCCCCTGAAAAAAAGAAACCCTAAGAGGCAATAAAAAATTATCATAGCAAACCTTTCGTTTTGAAGTTGTCAGATTGAATACTGGTTCCCCACCTTTCCACCAGTGCGTCATTTCCTGATCATGATACAAAAAGTTGCCCGCCCAAGTTCGCCCTTTGTATTTCCCCTAAGACTAGATTTCGACTCTCCCGTGACCAAGAAAGAGAAGTTATGAACGTTTTAACTTAATTATTTTATTTAAATCAAAAGCTATCTCGAGGGAAGTTCATATGTTGATTGGCGGGTTTACTTCGAAGGGGCTATTCAAATGACCTAAAATCTTCTATTTATTTGTTTAAAATAATGATATTCGGCAAGATGATTTCTTACTGAAGTTTACAAAGTTTCGTAACAATATTTATTTACTCTAATACCATAAAATATATTAGTTATAACATTTAGAATATTCTTTCAACTGAAAGTAAATGCTTATATCGAACGATTTAGAAATTGGTCTTTGATTTCGATTAAAATGTCTCCATGCATTTACACGTTGATGTAGCTTGTGAACATTTTTTTGTTTCAATTAACCTGGTGTAGCGATTTAATGATACCTAAAAGAAGACGTAATTGCTGAAATTCAAAAGGATTCAAGGGAAATGACGCTTTTTATTTAACAATGTAATCTTTTATTTCAACATCTCGAAGACAGCATATCCACGATCATTAAAGAATACCATGTTTAGTTTAGTTATATTAACGTCCCGCTTGAAAGCATCACTAGGGCTATTTTGGGACGGATCTCGTAATTTTGAACAGCGGTCAGATGACGAGGATGACACCTGAGCTGCCCCCCCTTTTCACACCACACCAGCGGGAGAACTTTTCACCCGGACGGATTTAACGTGCACCAGACCCGCTTGCACGACGGTTCTTCGGGGGAATCGGGTCACGAACCTGAAACCTTCCGGTTTTGAAGCCGAGACCTTACCATGAGGTCACCATGACCCTAAAGAACACCATGGACAAGAATACATAGGGAAAACTGTTATCAGAACACATCAGAGTTCTGTAAGAATACTAAAAAGTTTAAGTTGGTAGGGCACCTCAATGTGTTAGTTTCCCCGTTGCACTTTTAAATATTAAATGTTTCCTTTTTTTACGATTTTTCAGTCGGAAAATTCAGATTTCAGAAATGATCGTATTTAAAATTTAAAAAAACCAAAGTTACGAATGGGAATTCACAAATACTAATTTTAAATACAAGCTGTCCACCATCATCCGTAACTCTGGATGGAGTTAAAAATATCCTTATCCTTCTGTTCTAAAATATTATAATTTGGAGAGATTTGTTTAATTGACTGGTTTATCATGTGTGAATAAAGTTAAGCATGATTAAAAACCAGTTATCCGATCATAAGCCACATTTTATTTACATTTTTAATGCTGAGGTGTGCTGATTCATAATATCCTTATTTCATTTGGAAATTATTGCTAATTTCTTTTCTTTCAGCTTTACTTTTATTTTGTATTTGGCATACGATTTTTTTCGGTTAATGAATTACTATTTACTTCAAATAGATTTTGGGGATTAATTTTGAATTGCGTCTTCATGAAGATAACGAAGAAAGAAGATTCTGCAGTAAGAAAACAAAACTTTTACGTTAATTAATCTGTGACAGTCAAATCCTATATATTACTAACAGGATTATAGTCTGTCTAGACGGACTCATATTTCAGTAATATTAAGAACACTATAAATAATTTTGCACATTTAAGCAAGCATTCGTGAAATGTGCATTTCCTATCTTTTTTACAGTAATTTAGTCTAGTAAAAAAAACAATTTGATTTATAAATGTGGATGACAAATTCTATCCAATTTTGTCCAAAATTTGAGTTTTCAGCAGTTGTTTTGAAAAATAAGGAAGGTAGTAATATCTGTATAGAATGGATGTAATTTTATCTAACCATTTCCCCTGAAATTAAAATAATAATAAAAAAAGAGATCAAATATCATTCCGTAAGAAAAAAGAAACAGAACAAGGTGGTAATTTACCTAGAAGATCGATTGTGTAGATGTATTCTAAAAACTGCGAGTAATTCCTTCTGCCAATGTGCTTTGTTTGAATTAATCATGACGACATTCAAACGTTCCAGAACAGTATTTTATTAAAACTCAAATGGTTTTTCCGATATTATGAGTGGCAGCTAAATTTATTTGACAAACTTTCTTGGCAAACTAAAAGAGACGTACTCCAACATTTCTCATATTTTATATTTTGACGGAAAAATCGATTGTAAACAAAACAACTGATCACATCATTTTAATCGATATGTCTATAGTTATATCATTTGCATATACTGTGACATCAATTTTTATTGCCCGACAAATAGATTTTATATTCTAATCATAAATAAATTGCACATTATTTTTGGTATGCATGTGAGTATAGAAGACAATAAAATTCATCTGGTGTGACATATGAGTAAATACATGTCACATTTTAGACGCGTATTTACTTTTTTGCTATGATTTATCCCTGTCGTAATGAAAGAAATTCAAAAACAATCTTTTTTTTAATGTTTTACTATATTATGAAAAACTTTAATGTATGTATATAAAAAATCTTTCTAAAAGA
>JAPMOR010013173.1:0-13503 GCA_026543865.1 Argiope aurantia
TCAAGAGAGTAGTTGAGCGAAGCCTCTCTTTAGATTAGAGACCACTTGCACAATTTCTGAACAGCATTTGAGGATGTTTACTAATTATTAGCTACTTTTGTGCTGCTGTTCATTAGAATTGCTGTTTTGTCTACGATTGCTCAAAACGAACCTTGATTAAAAAGTCTTTCAACTATACAATTTTTTCCTCTTTCGTTTTTAATTACCATCTTACTTTATTCGAATATTCTTTGTTAATTCTAGTTTAAATAAAATTGACATATTCGAATGCCATTTCTAATGCATTAATATTTTATTCATTTATGTTATATACCATAGAGCATTTTAATTTTTGTTTTAGTAATTTTATCGATATGTCTCCTAAGTATTAATATTTTTTCAGTCTCTGGACAATCTAGGATTATATTAGGGTCGTTTTTTCTACTTTAACTGTATGCTTAGTTATATAACCAAATATACAAATGATTTCAGGATAAAGTATTACGTCTTGTATAAGGGCGCAAGTAAGTACGTATAAGGACATAATAATGCGGATATTAAGGACGTATAAGTACGTAATTTAGTATAAGGACAATATTTAATTAATCCTGGAAAATTTTAAAGCAAGATTAAATCTAGAAATTATCAATTTATCAAATTATAAATGAATGGATAAAATGATAAGTTGTAGAGATAATACTTTAGTTGATTGATTTGAAGCTCACCACTAGTTGTAGAACTTCCCATCCTAAAGGACTTTTAAAATTATAAAACAGATATACTAGCAAAAAATTTTAACATGAAATTACCACAAAGTTACATCACTTCCATATTTGTCTTTTTATTTTAATATTAAATATAATGTAGGCGAATGTAAAAATGTTTTATCAAAACTTAATTACTGCAAATGTATGAGCGATTTCAAACTGACAAATGATTTTTGATGTTTCGTAGCAAACCCCTTAGAAATGCGCTGTACAGGAATTTTCCTATTGTGATGAGGATATAAATACAGCCGCAGTCGTTAAAAATTGTTTAGCAGCAACTCAACAATAATTCGATATTTTAATTTTAACATAGACTTTAAATTCTTGCACCTGACAAAGGATTAGAATGGATTAGAATTGAGTCTCACCAAGAAAACTGTTGATTGCTTCTAAAATATGTAGATACTCTTTGATGTTCATTTTACATCCTTAATTCCTTTGTACTGACAAGGGATTAAGCAACAGTAGGTAGGAAACAAATTTGTAAATTAGATTATCATGTTGTTTTCTGTATCGTTGACAGTTAGAAAGAAATATAGAAAGGAACGAAGAATGTTTTAACGGAGATGAGAGAAAAAACAGTGTCTATATGCTTGCAATAATTATTCTTGATTGTAATTTCTATTCAAAAATTATTGTTCATGAAAAATTATTGTCACTTATTATGTTAAGGGTCAGTGATTAATATACCTATATAATTTCTGTGAAATGTCAAGATGCTTGCAATAATTGTTGCCTCTTGTGATCTCAGATAAAAAATTATTATATAACGTCCCGCATACTGTATAAAGAGTCATCGATTAGGCACGTGCAAGGTATTCTAATAATGGATGGGTATATTCAGAGAGCTGTCAGTAGACATCAAGAGGCACAAATTTGCAATGAAACATGATCAGAAACGACGTTGAGAGGACGAAAATTGGGAAAAACGTATACAGACTTTGTGTTCAGAAGGCATTGTGTCATCCCAACAATGCATACATATGAGAGATAGATGATCCCCACGTCAGAGTACCGTGGGAATCTCAACAGAGATTTAATGTCAACGTGTGGGTAGAAATCTTTGATGATTATCTATTGGAATTGCATGTGCTGCCGTATAGCATGAATTGAGCAACGCACCTTGTTTTTCTGCCGTACGGCTTCCGAAAATGTTGCAAAATGTACCGGTCTCAGCGCAACAAGACATATGGTTTATGCATTATATGTTTTCCGTTAGGCCACTGAAAGGGGAATTACCTCTATGTTACAAAGACATGGATTTCAAAGTTCGGTGTTCGTACTTGGTCTCCACATTCATCAGATCACAATTCATATTTTTTCTTCTTATTGTGTCACCTTAATGACTTCAGATAACCCCAGAAAAAATTCGACGTGGACACTACAGAAATCTTATTGCACGTTTTACTGTGGCTGCTGATGACATCAAAATCATACCATGTATCTTTTATCGAATTCGGAAATTGTTTTTACGTCCTTGTAGATTGTGAAATGACGTCAACTGTATCTACTTCCAACGAATTTCGTCATATTTAATCGAATAAATATTTTTGTAGTTATTTTTGTACTTTTTATCTGTTTAGCGTGACGTCGAAGCCTGCGCGAGTTTTTCACATTTTAAAACTTTTTAAAGTGGTTTGCGACACCATGCTCCATTTGCAATTTTTGCTCTTTTTGATGACTGCTAGCAGCTCTTTGAGTTTTCTGGTCCAATATTAGAACACTGCGTACATGTAATGTTCTGCGTTAGCTTGAGCGGGGTTTGGATTTTGTATCCAAATTCTCACAAGAAATATTTTTATTATTAAAAATAAATAATTGCCCTTTATTTTAATACCTCGGGAGGTGTTACATTCATTTATTCAGTACTCGAGGTTTTGATGAATCTCTACGTTTAAGATCTTCTTGAGTAAGAAAATGTTTTTTCATTAATTCTATGAACTTGATAACTCAGTAACGCTTTGAATTAGAAGATGAAATTTGTAAGGAGATCTGCATACCAAATGTGTCGATTTTTTTTACCATGTTTTGAAAGAAATCCATGAAAAGGAAAATTGGTTTTTCTGATTTTTCCGAGTACAAGTGAGCACAGTAAATTAAAAAGAATGTAAAAATATAAATAGATCTAGATTTACTTAGAAAAAGAAACAGTTTCAAATGCAATAAATGCTTGATTTTTTTGCAAGGCAAACTTTAGGAGAATATAATAATTAGTAAGAGAAAAAAGTATTATCAATTTACCTATTTTTAAGATTATTGTTTTGTTATTCATCTTTAAGTAATTTTATTATTTCTTATTAAAGTTTGAATAAAGATTTATTTTGTATTTTTTTCACATCCTTCTCATCTATTTCGTGATTTCGTGCCTACCTAAGGATGCATCAAAATGAAAATCATTAGTATGCTGAAAATTATTGAATAATTCTTTCTTTCTAATTTTCCTTCGACCTCATTGACCTTAAATTAGAAGTTACTGAAATGAAATTTCGTAATAATCAATTCCACACTAATAATCAAAGAATATTGACGGTTCACTTCGCACATTAATAGAATAGCTTCAGCCCCTAATACTAGGAAGTTCGAAGGGAAAGGGGGGGGGAGGCAATGAGGAATAATGAACCAGTCATAATTCGGAAGGGTCATAAACTACCAGGAGATTCAATAATATTGCGAGCTTCGAGGGAAAAAAAAATAACCAATTGATCTGCCTGTCCTTGGCAAACTTTCAGAAAAATTATTGGCTATGCGAAATGTTAGTCCTCGGTCAATAAATTGATTTATACTGTTAATCAGCAAAACGAGTTAAATACAAAATCAAATCATTGTCATTGTATAGATTGATTGAACTTTCTGGAAATTTTTTTTTCGAAATTTTGAGCCTTTTATTTGATAATTTCCTTACGCCACAAAGAAATAAGAAATTGCTAAAAAGGCTCAGCTAAGTCCATTGATTATGTTTTCAGGATTAGGTAAAAAGGTATGTGAAAATATTTTAAAATTTCTTAAAAAATATTCATGTAGATTGAAAATAGCATGTAAGGGTTAAATATCTATAAATGTTACTTAGAAGCTCAATTCTTTATTTCCTGTTCATCAAGTACTTTGCAGGGTGATTCATAAAGAAATATACAGTTTTAATGCACTATTAATCAATAATAATATAAGATATTATGTGTCACATGTAACATAATCGTATGGGGTTATTTTAAGTTTTGCTAGAGACAGGAGGCGCAAATGTTCTATGTGTGACCTCTTAGAAGGGGGCGTACACTTTCTTTCTGGTAACTGCATAGAACAAATACACCTTAGGGGAATCTCGCATGTATTGCAAGGTGAATGTGTTATTCTCTATTCCCCAAAAGGAAGCTCTGTGCTTGTGTACATTCCCAATGACATGAAATGTTGCTTCATCAATGAAAACTGTTATCTGCAAAATTAACATTTTCAATACAAAACTGCATATCCGAATAAAATTCAAAGTGCTTTTGTTTATCAAAGTTGTTGAGATTTTGCAACACCTGCACTTAGTATGGAATCATTTTCAGCTTCTTTCTAAAAATTATGCTGATGGCGGACGGAGAATTCTGCATTTCACGACCTACCCTCTGCATTGACTTCGTTGAATGACGACTTCTTGAGATGCAGCCAGTCTTCCAGGACTTTTACCTTTGTACAAGCAGCCCGTAGCTTTAAACTTTTCATGCCCTTGATAGATATATTTTCTAATTGGAATTTCTCTTCCGAATTGTGATCGAAAACTCCCTTGAACAACAGTTGCGGATTCCATTTGGCTAAATTGAAGAACACAAGAAGCCTTCTCCATTGCAGACGCCGCCATTTCGACTGACTAGTCATATGACACACTTGCTATTGCCTACTGCCTGTGACTTCTGTCAAGGGCGAGACACAAACTTTAAGAGTACCTTATTATTCGCTAAGGTGATTCGTGTCTGACAGTTATTATTTTACAGCAACTGGAAAGTGTGTACTTCTTTATGAATCACCCTGTATTTCAACATTTTTAACGTGTTAATGATTTATTTTTCATTAATATTTTTTTACTTTATTAAGTATGCGATAATGTATTTGTTTTTATTTATCTAGATTTCTAGACTATTCGACAATCACCTTAGCGCGCAATATTTTTTAAGCAGAGGTTCTGTGCTTATAAATATTTTGATATCAAAGTGAACAACTGAAATACACAGGAAGCTGCTCAATTCATTCAGTTTTAATATAGATTATTCCTGTTTTCCGAGGTATGAATGAAATATTTTCTTTTTTTTTCTGTATGAAATAAATTGTAGACATCCTGGATTTGAATAAACACTTATACAAACTTTGACTCAGACATTTACGCATTTGACTTCCAAAAAAGTGCTTTGAAATCGAGTTGCAAAATCTGAATGTTATCTTTAAATATTGGTTTTAATTTAATGTCATCTATTAATAAAGATGTGTAAATTAAAAGGTAACAGAAACTGAAATTTTTAAATGTTCTCCCTTTATTTCGCAAATACTACATATTTTGAAAAGTCTTCTTTTATATTTTCTCGTATACGTAATATAGAGAAAATATAGAAATCGTCAAAAAATTCGAACTCGAGATTTTGACGATCTCCACGTTTAAACCAACCTGAATTCGAAAAACATATTTTTGGAAAATGACCCTCTGTCTGTCTGTAACAAAGTTAACTCAAAAACACTTTGAGCTAGACAGATGAAATTTGATATACGGTCTTTACACCGAATTTGTAAATTTCTGTCAAAATTTGAACCAAATATATCAATCGAAAGTTAGTCTATTCGAATGTAAGTTAACACGATAATTACAAAACTAAGCGAGAAGACAGAAAAAATTCGGTACATAGATTTAACATCCATAGTGTAGACATCTTTCAAAGTTTGAGCCAAATCAGCAAGGAATTGGCCATCTGTCAGTTTGTACTTTCAAAACCATATAAAAACTATTACTCAAAGATGTAAGAGCAATGACTTAAATATATCAAATTTGGTATCGGATTTTGTGACTACAAGTGCAGTTCTGCGTCAAATATTTTTTCACTCGGTTGAAAGAAACAGGTCGGTTGATTAATGCCAGGAATTAATCGCCAAATAACAATTAAATGATGACATGATAGATTCAGTAAAAATGCTAAATACGCGCCAAAATTTACTGTCTCTTAACTATTGTATGCCAGTGCCATGTAAGGCGTTCTATGGAATGACACATTTGTTAGAAAGAGTATGAGAAAGTTTTGAAGAGACCACTTCCTCTGGTTTGTGCTTGTTTTTTAGTGTAATTTTTCATTCATGCACGTTATTTTTTATGGAGTTTCTTTCTGTTATGGTCTCACTCAAACTGAAGTATGGTTGAATTGCAAAACCCTAATTTGAATGTTTTTTTATTATAGCAATTATATTAATTATATTTAATTCAAGTTAATATGTAATCTGTGATTGAAGCTGTAATTGAATTGCGAATGTAATTAAGTTATCTTTTATAATATTACAATAGATATGCGAGAGGTGATCCAAAAAAGTTTACAAGGCAAAGGAAAAATGCTTTATTAACAATAAACAGGATACAAATGGTAATTAAGAAAAATATGTGGCGGCCACTTCTCTACATAATCACCAAACCTGTTGAGACACTATCACACCACTGGACCAATTTGTTTAACCCGTCTTGGTAATAATGAGATCCTTGGCTATTGAGCCAGTTCTCGTCACTTTTTTGAACATAACCGTCTGATATGAACCTTGTTTCCGATAAGTGTTTCTTCAATGCCGGGAGAAGGAAATATTCACTGGGAGCCAAATAGGGGTTATATGGGAGGAGTGACTACAAACCTCCCACCTATACGTTTTCAGCAATCTCTCTGCCCGCTTGAAAAGAACGACACCATTTCGCCACCTGTTTTCTACACATTGCTTCGCCCCTGTACATTTCAACGATTTGTCTGTGAATGTCCGATGGGGACACATTCTTGATCCACAGAAATCGTATCACGGCTCGCACCTCCAAGCGAGACCACTTCTCTAGACGTCTTGCCATTACTGTCGCTGTTTCAAATCTCAACACTAACACTATCTGCTCGAACGACCGGTCTAAGACAACTAGCGTCATCTGTCTCCACTCCGGGTAATAATATTCCCATGCACAATTTCTACTTTCCATTTACTGCTGCGTGTACACTTTTTTTTGGATCACCTCTCGTATATTTGCAAATGTAGCTTCAAAATTTGTGAAATTTTAATTAGCACTTGCTTACCCTATGCCAGGCATCGGTTTTTAGATTTGATAATAATCATTAAAATTCTAAATATCGAGTTGTTGGTGAAATGCCACCTAGACCTAGAAAATTTGCTGTTTTGCTTGAATTTTGAGATTTTAAAGTTCCAGAACCGGATTGATTATGCAAATATTTCAGTATCTTCTGACGGCAAGAAACTTCTTAAAGAAATGGCTTAGTCTTAGGTCTTTTTCTTGAATTTCATATTGTAATCATAAGATGGGCAGTTTCAAAGGTTGTAATGATAAGTTGTGTGATAATTTTTAATTGAGAATTTTGAAAAATGATATATTTGTCGAAATGATTTGCTTAAAGTCTGCAATTTGAGATGTACTTCTGTACCATATATTTCAGGTTTGATATCAATGAAATTGTAAATGCTTTAAACGTAGAATTACTTGAATTATTTAAAATAATCGTTTTTGCTTTGAGAAGGGAAAAATAATAATAGTAATAAAAAAAGCGGACTAGCGCGCGCGAGAGAGATATATCTTGAGAAATGATATTCATAAATAATTTATTTTAGCCGCATTCTATCTTCTCATGCATATAAAATATAGGATAGAATTAACATTTTGAAAAAAAAATATTTATCATTTAAAAAATATGATGTATTAATGCTTTCATTTTTGAAGGGTTCTGGAATTTAAATAATTGAATGTGGATGCTTCAGATGTTTGGCTTATGAGATATACACTTTAAGAAACGCATAATTTGAGATTATTTTGAAGAAATGTACTATTTTTTGTAGATATTAATTAGTTAATTGTTTCTGATGTAAAAGAACAACATTTTGCTTT
This sequence comes from Argiope aurantia, assembly GCA_026543865.1. NCBI lineage: Eukaryota > Metazoa > Arthropoda > Arachnida > Araneae > Araneidae > Argiope > Argiope aurantia. The sequence continues at coordinate 7,843 of JAPMOR010013173.1, forward strand.
ATGACAAGTTTATTCGTCAGAAGTAATAAGTAGTGACAAATCGCACTTTGAATTACAATTTCAATAAATCTCAGACATATTCATAAATTTAAGATGTTTAAAATATTTTGTGACTAAGACGGAATCAAAGGAATTTATGAAAAACAATTCATATTATATGCGGTTTTTTTATAAATATTGTTAATAAAACAATATTTATAAAAAAACCCGCATATAATATGAATTGCTTTTCTTAAATGTATATATGAATTTTTTTCTTAAATATATCACTGTGTAGTAATCCCAGAAACAATTAAGCAACCATAAATTGTTTTAGACTATTCAATAAGTGGCGCGTCTGTTCATAAAAACCGGGATAAGGATACCCTTTTGTACCATACTTTGCACATCAAAATTAAAAAAAAAATTATGTTTCTTTTCGTTCATATGCAAGAAATTTCTGTTAGTTTAAGTAAATAAATAAATCTGATTATTGAAATAAAAAAATTAGAGTCATATCATTACAACATAATTTCATATTACACATACTCTGTTTTTGACGAGTGTACTCGTCATCGCTAAATTTTGCGACACAATTTAGATACGCATTTTCCGATGAGGTCGAAACAGTTAACTGGTTCAAGACATTTTAAATCAAATGTAACGAAGAACAACATGGAATTTTGTGTATTGGACTTTTAATGCAGCAACACAACCTTTACTTTATATATTGAAGTTGGAAAAACTCTCTCGCGTATGTAAGATTTGAAAGTCACACCAATTAAATGATAAGGATCCGACTCAACAGAAACGATAGCGAAACAACGCGAAATCACAACCATTCAGGTGCTGATAAATTAAATCTCATCTTCTATGAACTTGAGCTTCATCTATTTCAACAGAATGAAGTATAGTTAACAGTCGGGAATTATTAGAATTCACTTGTAAACAAAACTCTAGATCACTCAGAGTATTTGAAGAGTCGGTAAACATTCTAGCCCGAGTTTCATGAGATGTGAATTCCGAAGTTTTAGCAGAAATTATTTTCAGTAGTTTTGGTGCAGTCCTGTATTTGATTTAATCTAGCTGCTCATTCCAACGAGTTTATTTGTCAGAAACTTTTCAGTTGGAGCTATTTTCGGTTTGCAAATAAATGATTTTTAAGAAATAAATTTTTCCGATTCCAATAGGGCAATATTTGAAATAATCGATATCCCTAATAATATTTTGTTTTCATTAAAAAAGTGTATTAATTCTTCTTCTAAAAAGTATTTTTAAAGGACAAATAAATGAATATGAAATGAATGGGTTAATATTTCATACTTTTGGTAAATTTGTTTCTAAATAATTAGCTTACAGTTTATTAGTAGTTTAAAAAACTGAAATTGTTTCTTAACAATTAAAATAAGGAAGTGAAAGACAATCACTGCTATTTGTGGTTTTGTATAAATTTTTGTAAGGAAAATAATAATGCTTATAGACTACATTTGATATATTTTTTTTCAAAATATCCAAAAGCTTTGCACAGGCTTCATCAATCACTCTTGCACTTTTTTTCTGGTTTGTTCTTGAGTATGCTTGATACGTTTTCTCCAAATGATTATGGAAGTCAATAAAAGCTACCAGGCTTATGGAGATTACGCTCTATTGCTTCCAACAAGTAAGAACTGGTTATGATGATATTAAAAGAATGATTCTGGCATATATGTTAAAGAATATCCAGGCTAACCAAAAAAAAGTTTGAAGGTAAAGAAACATCACCTAGATAAAATTGATGCAACCGCTACTTATTGATCATGTACAACAATTGATGCTGAAATAGAACTGAAGAAGAACTGAAAAAGAAGTGAAGTCAAAATTGCCAGATCAAGTCAGATGCTAAAAATCATTTTTGGCATGACAGCGCTCGTTCTCATTGTTTGAAACCAATGAAGAAACATTAGAAGTTATTTAGTGGAATATTCTTACCTGACTCACCGTGTTCTCCAGATATTGCTCCTTTTGATTACAATCTATTTCGATTGATGACCCATAATTTGTCTTAGAAGCATTTACTTCCATTCTTATTGTCAATAAAAATTGTTTAATTTGTGGATTGCTTTATCTTTCAAACCGCACTTTTATTTTTAAAAAATCTTAGTTGAGTTTGAAATCCCATTTTTGTTGTGATGACTGTTTGTAAGCCTGATAACTTAAAAGGCAACGAGGTAGGTATGGATCAAATTTGGCATTCTGTCTTGGCAACCAAAAAGTAGATCCATATTAAAGTTCAGATACTATTCGGTTAAGAGAAAGTAATTCCATAGAAATTCAAAGTAATGCAGTTAAAGAAAATAATTCACACCAATATTTTGAGTAGCTGAATTCTTAAGAATTTTTTCCTTACCAAATAAATATATTGAATATACGTGACCAGAAATGTTCTCTTATTAAATGATGACTGTTATTTCATAAGTCATAAAAATCTTTGATTCCAATAAATGAATGCTGTCAATAATATCTTTTCGAATTTGCAGTAGGTCATCTTTTACATCTATCTAAGGAATGAGTATATTGGAAGAATAAGAAAGGAATTATTTTAAATTTGATTTCAACATTTTAGATCATACTATTTGTTATTTGTAGCAAATTTAATCACAACATAATTCTCTTATTTCAACAGATCCCTTTTGCGCGGCCGCATGGGATTCTTTCATATGCTGGCCACCTCTCTCCCCCGGGGAGATGATGAACAAGCCCTGCCCCCAAATGGACACCAAAGGAACCGTCATTGGTGATGCTACACATCCAGGTGAGCAATTCTAATTTGTTACTATTGGGGTCGAAATGTCTCTTTCCAATACTCGTTAAATTGATTATTAATCATTTAAAATAAATTTAAAAAAATAAGTACTATGAAAAATAACAAATAATATTTCTTTTAGAAAAAGAAACTTAAAATTTAATCTCTTATTTTGCTTTTTGTTATTAGTGTGTACAGGGCCGGGCTAGCCAGTTGGTAGGGCGTTGGATTCGCGTGCCTTGGGTTTTGAGTCCGAACCCCACCGGCCGAAGACTTTCCTTGCGCTTAGTGGCTGGCGCTCGTATAAATATGTCGTAGACACGAAGTCCTCTACCAAGTCGCGACAATACCATTGGGGGTACAGGATCAGAGGATTTAGGTCTCTAATTCAGGTCTAAATCATGATCTAAAATGAAATGTGTGAAGGGACGTGACGCATGAGTAGCTAAGACGCACTCTTGACCCTAGATGGCTCTACTGAAACAAGAGACACTGAAGCCGGATTAAAATCACTGACTTCATCAGACTAGTGCCATAAGCAAAACGGCAACAGTGTGCACATTCCCATTTCTTTTCTGGTTGATGGGAAAAAGAAGTGTAAATGGAAAGTCGGAAATATTCTCGGGGAGCAGTATGAAATTCATTGTTTTAAACACATTAATCTTTGAAAATTAATTATCAAAATAATTTTTAGTTGAATCCCTTTTCACAGGTTAATTTCTCCTTCCTTTTCAACCAGTGGAGATTTTAAAAGGCAGTATTAAATTCTTCTTGCATTGATTAAGTTAATTTAAATATTTTTCAATATTATTTTGATTTTGCAAAAAAAAGAGCATGATTTCTTTTGTATTTTAGTTTCAATAATTGATATTTCTTAAACAAATTATTATATTTTTCTAACTTTTTTCCGTGGCTTTCTTCTTATTATTTAACATTATACATTCTTCTTATTATTTTAATATTCCACCTCTTTGAGGATTAGTATAACTATAAACTTAAAATTTTTTTGAATAGACATATCGGCAAAATGTATGTGTGATGCTTCCCTTAGTTTTCAACCGAATGAGTCAATTCTGAGGCTGCGTCAACCATTTGAGTAGAACAGTTAACATTCTTATCATACACTTGGGTTGTTGAAATAATACAGTGTTACTCCAAAAGTAGGAATAGACGTGCAATATTTATTTTTAATGAACGATAATAGGTACAGAGACACACACAAATAGAGGAAAGTTTCAAAGTTTTATTTGTTTCCACCTGTATAATCCCATTAAAAGAGCTGCTGCTGTTCGTTTACAAGAAAATGGGGATGCCCCTGGAAAAGTCATTGTTTGTGTTGGAATATTGCAAAGAGTGAATCTATTGTTCTTGTATTGTACCGTGCATTTCGTTGAAAATTCAAGTAGTCTACTCGTCATGAATAAATTTATAGTTGATGAAAGGAATTTATAGACTTTATTTACGTATGAAATGGTTAGAGCGCACTTTAAATGAAATGGCACTTTAATGAAATGGCACTTTAAATGAAAATGTTGAGCTTGCGCAGATTATTTTTAAACATAATCAAAGGAAATTCACATGAAATCAGTGAACTTGGAATTCGGCAACCAACGTTATGGCGTGGGTTCAAAATTCTTCAAAATGTGTAGGCACGAATTATTAAGTGAATTCAAGAGCAATTATTTCACACAAGGCAGGAGACGGATTTTCGATTGGACATATATGACACTTGGAACTCATATTGAATAGTTAGAATAAAGTTTTAAACTTTCCAGTGATGTATTTTATGTATCTATTGTCTTCCATTGGAAATAATTTTTTTTAAATCTGCTTTTTTATTTTGAGCTATCATGTATATATTTTCAAGTATAATATGATGCCTAGCTCAGCTCACCGAAACCTGTGACAATGATTACTTAGGTCTTAATGCTTCACTCATCTTACAAGCGCGAACATAAATTGAATGTTGTTTGATTAATATCTCGTTATGAAGTTACTGGAAGTATATTTTAAAATCTATTTTATCATTATCAATATTTGTAGGATGACGACTATTCATTTGTAACTGACTCTAAATTTAATGGGCTTTTGATCCCAATATATATTGTTACGGTGATAAAAGATCAATGAAAAATTTTTGCCGAAAAATTTCCAGCTCCAGAAAAGTTTTGAAATTAAAATGTCAGAAAACAGGAATAGAATTCAATTCATAGAATTAAAAATTATATAAGATAGTATTCATAGATAAACAAATAAGAAAAGGGATTAGAACATCTAGTCCAAAACCTCATAGGATGATAATTTTTTAGACTTGATTTATTTGTCGTTATTTTATTTAAGGCATCCGACTAAGTAAAAAATATGAATTTAGATGAAAATTCGCATTTTTTTGCAGTTTTAAAAATTATGTAAATTTCTGCTTTCAATGATATTTTTATTTTGTCTCTACGTCAATTAGAAGCCAAATTATAGCAAAATATTGACATGTAAGTGATGCTTATTTATAAGCATTTGAAAAATTTAAATGCTTTTTCTGAAGAACGAGTTTTTTTATAGTTCTACCGTACGAGTATCGACATATCCAAAAAAGTAATCAAGATATCATAATGAAATTTATAATTTGTGCGCGTTATGTTACGCAGAATGTAATAATCTATGGATTTGATGCTCTAGAAGTGGATTTATGATGATTTAATGTAAAAAAGAAAAATGAAAAATTGTAACAATTTTTTAGAACAATCCTGTAAATATAATGTCAATTTGTTTTTGTAAATAAATACTAAAATATACATTAAAATATGCTTTTTCTTCAAATGCACACACACACACACCCATAAGTTAATCCAAATTAAATTATGGGTGCTGATTAGAGTGATTATCTAATATATACTAATCCATGT